>JAAGVU020000044.1:9225234-9245964 GCA_011763525.2 Mormyrus iriodes | reverse complement strand
ATGGGACGCAGGCCTCCGGGGAGGGGTTGTGAGGCAGAGACCTGCCCAGGTCCGGCCTTTCGGGATGGGACACAGGCTTCTGGGGAGGGGTTGTGAGGCAGAGACCTGCCCAGGTCCGGCATTTCGGGATGGGACACAGGCCTCCGGGGAGGGGTTGTGAGCCAGAGACCTGCCCAGGTCCGGCCTTTCGGGATGGGACACAGGCCTCTGGGGAGTGGTTCTGAGCCAGAGACCTACCCAGGTCCGGCCTTTCGGGATGGGACACAGGCCTCTGGGGAGGGGCTGTTTTCCATGCACTTCACAAAATAAACATGGTCCTGAGCTGGGCCTTGCAGTACTCAGCAGGATTGTGGTGATGCAAACGACTAAAGGACTAGCCTATTCCAGCACACTGTGAAAGTAGAGGCACAAATATACAAGCTTTCTGGTGATACGTTCAGTCCTGGTATTGGCCACAAATGTTGTGTGACACACATATTACATACTTAGCCCCACTGCAAATAAAAATCAAAAAGATGTTTTTACATTCGATTCCTCCGACTTGAAAGCTAAAATGTGTTTAAAGACTCGAGTGGTGTGGAATACTGACCTTGGCTACGATAAATAAATTAATTTATTCCAACAGACAACTGATCATAGTAGAAAAAGAGAAACATGCCCACATGAAAAATGATTTCTGTGGCTGAGATACATCTCATTTTTAAATGTTCGAAAGATTTCAGGAAATGCATTAGGGTTCATCTGCGCAAAACCCCCCAGCATGATGATTTAAATGGTGATTCCCTGACAGCAAAGCCATCAGCCTGATCACAGTTGTTTTTGTTGCTGAGCACACTAATTAAAAGCCACGGCACACCGGCGTGGCGACTCTTGCCTCATAATCGCTTAAGCCGCAGGTGCTGTATTCACACGGCGGATCTGAGCAGTTACTGAACAATGAAACAAATTACTGGTCTTTGAATCACATGACCTGTTTCCCAGAGACCTTCAACTCAACTACTGTGAAGTCAACGGTCACGATTTTTGTTAATTATGCCTCCACTTGAGGTCATGCTAAAATAACATGCAAATATAATCTCTTTCATGCCAAGGAACATTAATTGTGCTTAAATAAAAGCATTTCAGTTTAGAGAGATAATCATATACCATTAACTCTTTTGTGTGTGTGTGTGTGTCTGTGTGTGTAGAGAGAGACAGCTTGTATGTTGTGTGGGCTTACTTCCCCAATCCAAAAACATGTAGTTGGGTAAATTTGTGTCTCTAAACTGCCTGTAGTGTGTGTGTGCTTTGCATTGGACTGGCATCCCATCCAGGGTGTCCCCTGCCTCATGTCCTGTGATGGATTCGCATCCCATCCAGGGTGTCCCCTGCCTCATGTCCTGTGATGGATTCGCATCCCATCCAGGGTGTCCCCTGCCTCGTGTCCTGTGATGGATTCACATCCCATCCAGGGTGTCCCCTGCCTCGTGTCCTGTGATGGATTCGCATCCCATCCAGGGTGTCCCCTGCCTCGTGTCCTGTGATGGATTCGCATCCCATCCAGGGTGTCCCCTGCCTTGTGTCCTGTGATGGATTTGCATCCAGGGAACACAGAATATTTCACGCCTGCTGCTCCAGCCCCCTAACAGGTGACCAGGCCCAAGTGGCAGCACTAAGGTGGTGGTCAGCCGGATGTGGCCCCCACCGCTGAGCACCCATGGCTGGAAACCTGATAGGAAGGTGCTCTGGAAAGAGTGTAGGATCCGCGTAAACGCCGGGGGGCACCAAGCGGACTAGTGACCCCTGCAGGCTGCGAAATCCTTCCTAAAACCAGAACCTGGGTAAATGAAGACTGCAGGGCCTAATAGTAATGCTTCCCTGTCTACCCACTGTTTTGATGATAAGCCCAGCACTGATTCCGGGACCCCAACCAGGACCTCAACACCTATCCCTGGAGTCCTCACAGCACGGCCACACCAACACTTAATTTCTTTAAAATTCCTTTCCATGGATTGTATAATTCTCCTTTTAAACACCAGTCTCTCTGGGCTGATGCTTGTGAAGGATCTGTTATGTAGTGTGTTTACATTCAGGCCACAATACATATCTATGTAATTCATTAATTAAAAACTGTGACAGGTGCCTCTCAGTGATCAGTCTTATGAATGGAAATCCAAACATGCATTCAGGACCGTGAGACCCGTGTCACGGATTTCCATACTTAGGCACGGCTGTTTATATATTCGCCTTCCAAATCTGACTTTAATAAGTATCTGCAATAGCTTGGCAGCGAGCTTCAACAGACAAACAGACAAATCCTGAATACTAAACCATGTGAGTAAAACTGAAATATAAGGGCATTGGAGCACATCTGGTATTGAGGGACTCAACTTAATAATTAAAGTGTGAAGGTCTTTTTGGGGGGGGGGTGTCAAATGAAGTCAAATTAAATATTGGGGGGATACAGGCCCCGCCCACCCTCCCGATTCCTACGACCCAAAGTACATATGTAAGTTTTGAAGCTGATAAGTCAGTTAAATTTTCCACATTAAATCTGCAAGGTCTTCCTTTCCCCTATCTATTCTTTTTTCTGATTTACCCATCAGCCTGATCTCAGAGCTGCCAGAAACAATGCTCATATTTGCGTGCGCTTGATTCTGAGAACTGCAGAGCCCCACCAGCTAATTAAGCAGGGCGCTGTCAGTGGGTAGCGAGCCAGTCAGACAGGTAGGCTGTAAATACGTCTTGTTTGTCAGCTCTGACTCCTGGCAACATAAACAGCACATTCTTTGGAACAAAGCTAAGACCAGAACTATGTACAGAGCAAACACTAGGAAATACAGCGAGATGTACTCAGCAGGGCACAAGCGGTGTTTACTCACAAATCTTTGCTCAGATATATAAGCTTTTGTACTGCAGGTAAGGCGGCGCTGGAGAAACAGAAAATGAATGGCTGCTATACCTTCTCCCTACATGCACTATCCACATACGTCAGCAGCATTGTTCTGCTAAGTTCCATGACAATACATTAGGAGTGAAAAATCCACAAAATGCCGGAAATACTGACATTTCAGCAGGAGGGGGGATTGTGGCTTGCGATGGGCATGCGATGAGGTTCGGGCGGGTGACACAGGGCCTGCTGTACCCCATGTAAACATGACCTTTCAGAGCCAGAGAAGGGCCTAGAGGGCCACTTCAGCTCCTTATTTAATGTCAACAGAAAGCCTTTCTACACGCATGTTCCGTTATTTATGGCTAAAGGAAACAAAACCAGAAAATCCCAGCTCTCGGGGGAAAAACCGCCGGGCGGCATGTCTCCTGCTGTACCGGCCCCACCGGCGCCCGGGAGGGGCGTCTCTCTGCACCTCGGCAAACGGGCGATGAGGGCTAATCATTCCCTGACATAATTACTGCTGTGGTTCTGGCACTTTTACAAGTTTTTTCATTTGAACTGGAAACTATGCCTGGCACCAGTTACACAAACACTGCGTCACAGTGGAAACGAAGATTTCGCATGACAAGACAAGTCAGGGAAAAAATACACTACTGTGCTGTTTTCAGCCATGAAAAGTATCAAACAATGTCATTAAAATTGAGGAAAACAGTTTTGAATAATATTGCTGTTTTATTGGTTGATCAGTCCTTGATTCAACATTTATAATTTATATTATGTATTTATGTATCTAAACATCTCTCTAAAAACAATACTCTATATTTATATCTCAACATACGCTATATACGTTTTATTAAGCTCATACATAAAACTGTTTGCAAAGTTTTGAAAAGGTCAATATACCTGCATTAAACTAAATATAATATTGAAGTAATATTACAATAGTTTGAAAACAAACGCCCCTGTATAGGTAACTTTCCTGGTCTTTCGCGGGGGCCCCGATTAAAGCTGACGCCAGCAGGCTGGTCTCTCGTTCATAATTCCTTTCCTTTTCACCCCAGCTGCTGAACACTGCGCTGGCATGTTCAGATGTCAGAGTGTACTGCTGTAATATGTGAATCAGTGCAATGGGGCCAGGTGTCGGCATATATGCGGGGCTGTAATCAGATGGACTTTGATCTTACTTGAAACAGTAACAAGACCCTTCCTGCCAGCTCTCAATAAAACTCAAACGATTAAAAAATTTGTGTTCATACATGTTGTCTGTTTTATGTAGGTTTTTTATATTCAGTTATGGCAGGCGATTTATCTATACATCCAAAGAAGAGCACTTCCTCGGCACCTGGACCCTGGAATTAGTTTGCTGCATGATTTACAGACGTCACACTCACACCTCAGGTCATTCTGAGCCGGATACGGAGACCGAACACTTTCCGCAGGGTTTGGGTCATGAAACTGGGACTTTCCGTTGTACTGATGTGGCTGTGAAGTGGGGTGTCCACCTTTTAGCTGGAGACCGCAGGCAGGCCCATATCTAAGAAGGCCACTTTCCCAGCCGTACACAGTGACACCTTTCAGGGCTCTCTCTAAACAAACCGCACCATACGCTCAGAATCTCCAGTTACGGTGTATAAGGAAAACAAGCAAATATTATTATGGCAACCGTGACCCCCAGGCTCCAGTCAATGCCAGCAAACAAAGGCACGCCCAGATTCCCAGTATGGGGAGCCCTATGTCATGACTGCTTCACACAATACTAAAATTATTTAATAATACAATCATAATCTGATCATGTCTAATGTAATGCCCTTAAATGGAAAGTGAGGCATAAGCTTAATAATGACATGCATAATGTAATATACAGTGTGTAGCTGAAAAATCAGTTTGCAAACAATGTTTTTATTTCTCCCGTCAGTGGCTTTCAGGGCCCCACAGAGCGCTCTGTGCTTTAATCTCAGCCTAACATCTCAAGACACAAACAAAGAAATACAAATTAAATATATAAAATAGAATAATTGTTAATTAAATTAATGCTAACTTCACAAGAAGTCCCAGTGTCCCCAAGCAGCACACAGCACCACTCATTAAAATCCAGGAAGGTGAAGGGGGGGGGGACTCCTTTTAAAAAATGTAACGGCCTCAGGCTCATGTTTTCGCCAAGCACGCTTAACAGTAGAATCGCCATGGTAACAGGAAGGGGTGACACAGGGAGTCCTTGTCCCTCACAAGACCACCTGCTGCACCCCCGAGTGTTCGTGGGTACATGTTCGCTCTCCACACTGCAGTCTTTTGAGGAACCTCTGAAGCTTGAATGGAAAGGTCCTGCTCATCTGTCTGTAAAGTACCGGTGTAGCAAAGCTGCTGGAGAAGGCCAGCAGGAGAGACAAACCTCTAAGGAAGCTGAAAGCTACCACTGGCCTTGTGACATAGGTCCCCTGCACCCTGGAGATTGTGTGGACAAGCAAGGTTAGATAGTAGGGTGTCCACAGTACAAACTGCATCGACACGGTGGCGAGAAGCAGCCGGTACACAGAGGGGTCCAGCCTCCCCAGATCCTGGTCCAGATGCGTGGGCTGTTTGCGGATGCGGAGGACGAGCGCGAAGGCGTAGGTGGTGGCAGCGGCTGGGACTACGTAGCCGATCAGCAGCATTAAGGTGTCGGCCACCTCCTTGTTCTGCATTTTGGAGCACTCGACGATCTTAGTGGAGACGTGGTTGCAGACGTAGAAGAGCAGGGATGAGAAGCTGGTGAGGATGGCACCGCCCCAGAGGAAGCCGCACACGTGCTTGGTGTTGTAGACGCTGGACATGTAGGTACGTGGCAGGGCGCGCTCGATGTAACAGTCCAGGCTGAGCAGAGTCGCGGAGTACATGGCCACCAGGGACGAGACGTTGAACAGGATGAGCAGCGTGACGTAAACCTCGTCGCTGTAGCGCCACATGGGCCAGCGGGAGAACTCAGGCCCCAGGAGCTGCAAGGGCCCCACCAAGCCCAACACCAGGCCGGCCATGGCCATGTTGACGAAGTAGACGTCAGGCATGGTCATCGAGGCCTTGTTGCAGAGGTTCACGGCCACCACCAGCGCGTTGTAGCAGAATCCCACAGGGGAGAAAACGCAAAGGTAGGTGAAGGACATGACAGACAAGGAGAGGCCCAGCTGTTGGCAGAGCAGGAGGTCCACCGCACCGTCTGTGCCATTTGCAAACACGCAGCTCCACATCGCAGCGCGCCCCTCGGGCTGCGGGTCAAGGCACCCCGTCCAGCTGCCAAAGGAGAAGAACGTCACACATTTATAATATAATATTCAGCACAGCGTACTGCCTGGACTGTACGCACGCTGCGGGGGGGTGAGACTGCAGGACAAACTCATTCATGCACATAAACAGGAAACGGGAAACATTCTTCAAATATCCTCTTTAATATCCCCCATTTGCCACGATCTGAAAGGCTGGTCCCAGTATGTTTGGTCATAAAGGTAAGATGAGCCTTGCTTTTAGTGTGAGATCACGTCTGCACTCTAGTCAAGGTCCAGCTCCGCAGGTACTTAAAGCAGGCGGACAGTAAGACGGCCCCCGGCAGACGTGTAGGCGGCCCCCAACAGAAGATAAGACGGCCCCACTGGCAGATGATAATGTGGCCCCCGAGAGACGGTAAGACGGCCCCAGGCAGACGGGAAGGTAATAATATATAAACTTAAACAGATTAATATGATAATGAACAGCCCTGTACAGCAATCAACATGGATCCAGTTTGACAGATTTCACCAAAAGACATTCTTATGGGAGCCAGACCCCATAGGACCCAAGAAGGAGAACCGACTACACAGGCAATCCCATTGCTGAGGACCTGTTTATAAGATGCCCCTCCCATGTCCACCTGCTGACGGCTGAATTATGCTTGAGACATCGTGTCAAAAAGTTTGTGTTGAATGTAAATTAAAAAATAAACATGATAGAAAGGAATGATTCTATCTTTGCGCTTTGAGACAGATATGTGCATAACGCATTAACAGCAATAATTATTTGTTATGTTTTTTAATCAGTTAACGGCTTCCTGTTCTTTTGCCATATATGAAAAACAGAATAATTCCTGGTACAGGTATACGGGAAAAGTCCATCATTGCAGAAGAAGTCTGTGCTCTTCAGCCGGGGATCCAAGAATCTGTATTACCTAGTACCCAGACACAGACGAAGGTACCGATACAGGGCAATGAAACAGCGTCAAATTCCGAAATCTCATTATTGGTGGAGTTTTCAAAGTAAAGTTCCTAACCAATTAGTGCCTGAAGGCAGAGATATGTCATACACAGGCTCAGCGCAGGAAAATGACAGTTTAGCTGTATCCCATTTACATAAAAAGCTTTGGATGAACTTATGAGGAAAAAGGCGAGACTGACTGAGCGAGTGCTTCAGTGGTGCACCGATATGGAAATTTAGACCGATGGCCACATATTACTGTTTAATGTCGCGGTAACCGGCTCTGAACAACGGCGGTAAAACTCACCAGCGACGATCCTCAAGGGGATGTTACAACTACACACCTTTTTAAAATTCTGTATGATACAAATGATTGATCTGCTGACTGGATGGATTACATCTTGCATATTTCATAGTATCATCCTGTTTGGGCCGTACAATCGATCCCCCCACTCAGGAACCTGCAGTGTGGGTGGCAACACCCCTTACTTCTAAGTGTAAATCCTACTTTTACATCACGTACACCGCGAATGACCTGCTGAAATGCCTGTCCTCCACCACGGGAAAAGCACGAGTGTCCAATGCAATCATCTCCTTTATTTTAGTAGTTACATCATTAGCTCTGGGCGGAGGCACGATGGGTCAGAGGTCAGTACTGTTGCTTCATACTTCTGGAACCTGGCTTCAAATCTACACCATGGCTCCATGTGGTGGAGTTTGTATGGTCTCCTCATGGTGTCAGGGGGTTTCCGCCAGGTACTCTGGGCTCCCCACCCACAATCCAAAAACGTTGATGCCCCATCCTGGGTTGTTCCCTGCCTTGCACTCATAGCCTCGGAGTTGGACTCCGGACCCCCCATGACCCTGAATAGGACAAGCGGTTACAGAAAATGGATGAATGGATCATTAACTCTGACTCTGCTAACTTTTAACATTAACTAAAGTTTAAGATCACACAAGACTAATACATTGGACTGATACCAATATCTTGATTTTTAACAAATACAGGCTGCTACTGATATCAAATATGTTGTGCGTTTCTAGTGCTGGACAAGCAAAACATGCATCTGAAAACCACGCGTGAAATTTTGACAACAGTAAGGACATTTATAATTGATACCTTTTTGGAGCCGTCTGGGATTTGAGTGTCTACACCCCACAGCATAATAGCTAAAATTTGTGTGAGATCAAATGCATGGCTGAAATAAAAGCTAACTTCACAGTGCCTAAAGAGAGTTCTGTGCTAAGTTCCTTTGAACACAATGCGATTTACACTGGAATTATGGAGGCCTCACTGTTGTATAAACCCATGAAACAAAATCCTGCCATAAGAGGATGCTCTGAAAGCGCCTGTCGCTCACAGCGATGTAATGCACCCAGGCCCCCAAAGATTCTGTAGCCGAGAATCGCCTTTCCAGGTGAGCAGTTTTCTCACTGCATTTGAGAAGGTGAGCCAGCTTGATACTGTGAAACGTGAAAGGCTCTGTGTGCTGTTAGGCTGCTCACTCCTTTGTTTATCACGTCACCCTCCCAGCCAAGCCCCAACTGGGACCTGAAAAGGAACGAGGAGGACCGTTCAGCAGTACAAGCAGGACGACACCACAGCCTGCCAGTGGCTACAGTTTGCTGACCGCCTGGATTCATCCGCTCATCAGTCACGGCGTTTGTTCAGTACACTGCACGGCGGCTATTCATCCCAGTGAGACTGTGACCAAACACAGAGTTCCACATTCCAGCAAATGATTATTATATTCAAAAATACAGAACAGCCTTATGCTATAGTTCCTGACAGATTGCACTATAGTTCCTGGCAAATTGAGAAAATAAAATGTCCAGGCCAATGCACAGGTGAAAAATGGTGCGTTTTATTTAATACTACAAAGATAGTAGATACCTGATACTATATCATGGCAGCAAGACTTCCTTTCATGTACAGAAGCATTGTCCTTTCTCGCTGGGTGTTCAGCAGGGCTGCTTGCTTACTTCCTAACCTTTTGAAATATCTGAGACAATCCAACTTTGTAAGCAAGGAATTCCACCCATTCAGTGAGCAGCAGCAGAGGCTAAACACAGTGAGAGAAGAGGCGTGTCCATGGCGATACAGGAGTGTCGCCCTGCAACGTAAACGAACGTGTATCTGTTTCTTACATCAGCCTTGCATGTCAGAAGTCCTGGCTTCAAAGTATAGCTAGATATAGTGGATTTACAGCATATTAAAAAGGCAGATTTCAGAAAACAGTACCTACCATAAAACAATTAGCACTTGCTAACAAACACAGGCACTTAAAGCCAAATGAACAGTGTTTTAAAACTGTCATTTAAATTATAAACATATTTGATGTATACATAAACCAACAATTATTATATTACAAAGAATTTTAATGTTAATATATTCTCTCATATTTATTTGCAAACTTTTAAACAGAAGGTACGCTCCTATTATGCCAGTACATTTAAAGGAACCACTCAGGGTTCATCGGACAAGCAGCGATGTGAACAGCGTTAATCAACGGAATAAGACACGCAAAACAGGTATTTAAAACAGTCAGTTCTGCAGTACTTTGTCTGCATACCTCATTTCACAAACTTTCCTGCTATTTTAAATACACACCCAGACACCGTTACACCCAGGAAATCTAATGAAACATCTGTACATCGCTGATATTCGTTAATGTGTCATGTTGAAACAATAACACACACACACACGCACGCACGCACACACAGGCACGCACACACACACACACAGGCAGACAGACAGATACATACACACACAGACAGACAGACACACAGTACTTTTCCTCCAATAACTGGTCTGCATAATTAACATTTCTAATACTTGTTATTTTGTTTATAAACAGGTTATGAAGGAAGGTATTTCATGTTATACAAAGCAGTCTGCTGCATGCTGTTTTTCAACTAAGTTAAACTTATATTTTCAAAACATTCAGTTAAATAATTATCATGATTTTGCTATTGATCATTTTCAGGTTAAAAAAGCATTTCTCAGTAACATTACTGAGTTACACTGTTCGGCTATACTGTACGTCTGGCTCAGATTATCAAGAAATATGAAGGAAACTGATCAAAGTAAACGATCCTGACCCTGAATGTGTAATTAAGGACAGCCAGTCGCCAGACGGCCATGGACACACACTGATATGGTTCTTAGTATAAGCACGCTCACATTACACTAAATACACACTGTAGCTTCATGTAAGGTTCCACAAAATTCTGCTCCTTTACCAAACGTGCAGCTGGTTCATGAAACCTCTGAGAACACAATTTACACATTTTAATAAATGTGTAATCCTTCACTATATGAGAGACGCCGTAGTACAGTTTGCTGCACCATCTCAGTTACCCTCCTTTGTGTCGCCTTTGGACAGCTCCGTCTCTCTCTCTGTGTCGCTGACTCGTGAATAATTACCAGAGCGGGTCACGGCTTCCTTTGGCTCCCTGAAGATAAGAGCCATGCTGACGAAATGATCACATTACGCTGTTTTTTTTTCTTTGCTATCAGCCTGCCCACTTTAAATAGCTTCATAGAGTAGGACAGAAGAAAGCTGCACATTGTACATACTCAAGTAGGATGCTGCTGTTCTACCTTTGCGGGGGCATTGGTCCTGAATCCTGAACCTGCGACTGAAATCGCCTTTCTGTTGTAACCTACTTTATCAAAGGATAAAAGTTTATTTACAGCATCAAACACCTAAAAGCATTTTAGTCATTCCAAGAAAATAAAACTAACTAAAAAAAGAATTCACGAAAAATGGTAGGAAATCATCTGTTCTGACAAACAATAATTATTTATTTGGCCCGCTGTCTGCGTGACATTAGGTTCATCAAAAGGTCACTGCGGAGAAGTAATTTTATTTATGTAACTGATATACATTGAAATAATATTTCAATATTTCATAACAAGCGACTTTCGACTCATTGCCAAACAATGTACTCTTCTTTTCTTCCT
The DNA here is from genome assembly GCA_011763525.2 of Mormyrus iriodes. Classification (NCBI taxonomy): domain Eukaryota; kingdom Metazoa; phylum Chordata; class Actinopteri; order Osteoglossiformes; family Mormyridae; genus Mormyrus; species Mormyrus iriodes. The sequence continues at coordinate 9,234,928 of JAAGVU020000044.1, read as the reverse complement.
AGAATAGCAACCCAGCAAATTACGTGGAATTGCTTTGGGGCGATTATAAAACTTGTTGATACATTGTTTTGGTTTAGTTCCTATCTATTTAAAACGTTTTATTTTATCTTGTTTGTATGGCGAGATGTTTAGGAGTTATGTTACCCATTGTGAAAAATAAAAAATTGCCGAATTTATGTATCTGAGACCCAGACAACACGGTTAACAAATACAACAACTTCATAAAAGCGCAAATCAGTTACATTTTAAGGCTGTAGACGGACAAACCAGATCGATGTTAGTATTAAAGCTCATACTGGCCAATGCAACCTGTTAAGCCACGCAATCAGTCTCGTTAACTTTACACAGACGATATTTGGACATAGATATGGGATTAAATGTATAAGTGTGTGCATGCACGCATAGCCTGCCAGCCTGCAGCGTGTGCGGGAGCCGGGAAGCGCAGCCCCGGTGACGCGCCGGCAAACTCACCTGAAAAGGCGCGTCTCCCCGGGAGGCTCGGCAGCATGAAGGCGCCCCGGACGCTGCTGTGGGCAGAGATCCCCCCGCTGCCCGGACCGAAGGGAAATGCGGAGCCGCCCGCCGTCCCACAGCAGGAGATCCGCCTGTCGCACATGCCGCCCTACCCCCAGCGCCGCTGCGCCCGCCGCACTGGCTGCCTGCGCATGACGGGCGCTTCCTAAGGGACTGGCGAACGCGGCCAGCCGGACGAATAAGAAACTAATAAACACGAATCATACAATGAATCGGTCGGGCGTTTGCAATAAGCAAGAGTATAAGCAGATGGGGTTCGGCTGCTGCCTTTGCAGCGCTGATTCTCATGGCGGGACGCAGTGCAGGAACAATAAGGATCGTGCTGGAGCGTTAGGTTTGCGTTTGGCGTTAAAAACGTGTTTCCTCGTAAAACAAGGAGCAGGCGGGTGATAACTGATAATACAGTATGACGCTGCTGATGAACGTTACCTCCTCAGGTAGAGGGTTAACTAGTTGACTAGTAGTGGGTGGACTGTGCTTGTTTGTAATTGTTCTGAGTGAAAGTATTGGTATTTTATTCCGCACTAATAAACAAGGTTTCTTAGCAGAAATATAATTACAAGGAGTAAAGTTCTTATGCGTAGAATTTCCGTATTAAGAATTTACTCATAACAATTTTTTTTGGGGGGGGGGGGTCTACGTGAAGCACAGCAACTTATTTTGATGACTTCTGTGTTACAAAGAAGTGTAGTGTTTATACAGAGTCAAAATTAGGTTGTAAACCACGAACATTAATAATATCAACTTATCTAGCTTAATAATCTAGCTTTGATTTTGGATACTGCTTGTGTGGCACTGAGGATGGTGTCTGCAGGAAAGATGCAGGTCAATGGCCATCATCTCCATCCCTGGAAACCTAGTGCCAGTGAACAGGACGGGCTCAGGTAGACCAGACCTTTGCGATGGACTCTGGTGTTTGAAGCCTGTAACGTTGCCTCACTGAGCCTGTAAATAATGTAGGCGATAGGCATTTTTTAACTCCACGGTAAAATGGTACGTCTCTGCTTGATGTGGGGTCTGGAACCAACCTGCTTGATCGGGGTGGAGATCTGCTTAGCTGCCCATGGTGAAAAGTCTCCGGTGGGTGTGGGAATACCTACAAGTCTCAGGGTAACAATAGCTGTGCAACTGGAGTGTTTCCCAGGGGACAATGACAATTAGACAATGAGAAGACGTGTGTGTGTGTGTGTGTGTGTGTGTGCACCAAACACACTGTACTTCAGGTACATGTGGGGAGTGATGGAAATACCTGGAGGGGTTTGATAGGGAAGAATGGCCCCCACATTCCTTACAGTAAACTCTTATTGGACCATGGCAGTCTGCTGGGGCCCACCTCGCAGTCCGCCGGGGGCCGCGGATGTACGTTGTTGGGGTGACATGGCTGACACCTGTGTGAAAATGTGCTTTGTAGACTTGGAAAAAGCCTACGACCATGTGCACCAAAGGTCCTTTAAAGTGAGTGCTGGTCTCTGGCAGGGGTGTGTCTTCACAGGGATGTGAATGGTGTCTGGCAGGGGTGTGTCTTCACTCCTGTCTGGGGTCCTCGGGGATGTGAATGGTGTCTGGCGGGGGTGTGTCTTCACTCCTGTCTGGGGTCCTCAGGGATGTGAGTCTCTGCCTTGTGCCCGTAGCCTGTTTCTCTGGCTCCAGATTGACCCGAATAAGTTAAGTGGTTTCGGAAAATGAATGGATTTGCAGGTCAGTCTGTCCTAGTGTATGGTCATCATCTGTGATGAGGAAACCACAAGGTTCCTCCACAGGGGTGCCAGATTCTCTCTAAAAACAGGTTTTGGAGATCTGAAGGCACCTCAGAATAAAGTTACATATCTAAGGTGCTTTGGGCAGCTCATAAGCATGACATTTGGTTGAATCACAAGGGAGCTGTTTCAGGCATGTTTCACCGTGGACAAGTTCTGGGGTAGACTCTGGAAATGCTGGAGGGATTATACCTCTAGGGTCGGGTTACACCTTCTGGCACCGCTGCTTTTGGGTTTCGGTCAGGGGTGCCGGTGCTGTGGTTCTGTATGCTGCTGTCTTGTTCTCCGGTTTGCGGTTCTGGGTTGCCTGGCATCCTGTCTGCAATATCATGGTTATGGGACCCCCGTGCATTTATTCAAGTCTCATGGTATCGATTAGCTGGCATCGTGTTTTCGTGTTCATCATTTAGACTAGCTGGGGTTCTGCAGCTAGTGTGCTTGTGACTTGGTTATCTTGGGCTGAAATATGCAAACCACTCCCGTTTCTTGGTTTCTGCACACCTCCTTCTATAGGAGGGCTGTTCAGCTGTCTCAGGCAGAAGACCAGGCTTTCTGGCTGGGCATACTGGTTTGAGGTGCTCCATCTTATGAAAGTCTGTGGAACTTGTGAAACTCTGGTTGTGAAAACATGAACATGTTTTAACGAAGTGCCTTGAGTCCTCGTTGTGATAAACTGAAATAGTGGATATCATATATTCCAGCTGTTCCCATCATAGGTGAATATAATGATTATCAAAGTACTATAACACAGTGGAAAAAGCCCCTGAGCTTTTAGTTACCTGATAAAAACGCCATGTGCCAAACAAGCTTCATTTCGCCAGTGTTTAAAATTAAATGCTAATCCCACACACTGTAGTGTGGTCTGTCAGCTCAATAAAAGGAATGGGTGTACCTGGCATGGAAAATTTATTTCAATACTTAATGTTCATCCTTTTTTCACATGCGATGCTTGTTATGACAGGGTATTCCCATTACAAGCCCGTCAAAGTCTTTACTGGGAATTTTATGGCATGTTGTGCTTTTTAAGTTCATAAGTGTATTGGACTGCTAATCTGGAATTGCGTGGATACACGCACAGTAGGCTGTCTGGAGCGCCTTATCTGTATTTCAGGGTAACTGGGGCATTTCAGATGGGGGTAGTTCTGGGTCAGCCTCCTTGTCCTTAGCAAGTCTGAGGGTAAAATATGAAAATGGCACCACCCTCGTAGTTTCCTGTAAATGAGGCTGAGAAACAGAACAATAGGATGATGTCGGACTGACTGATAAACAAAACATAAGATAGGAAGAAAAAAGGAAGAAATGGCCAGAAATAATGTTAACAGAAAAAATAAATAATCCATCCTCAGAAACCTAGTTTTTCATTTTTACAGAAATCGGAAACTTCCGAGTTATCCAAGCGAGAGAGCATTTAGATTCATAAAGATGAAACATGGTTTTCCAGTGATAACATCCATCCAAGTACTTACCTCGTACAGGGTCACTGGGGTGAACTGGAGCCTGGCCCAGAGAGGACGGGACGGGGGCGATTCTAGGATTTTTTATTTAGAGCGGCACGAGAGGGCCAAGCATCAGTTGGGGTGGGGGGACCATGGGAAATCAGTTCAATCGAAATGGCCATTTTTCTCCCGGGGAGGAATATCAGAGGACACTGGAGTTGCCGTCTTCTCCCTTATCGCATAAGGCATGAGGAGAAAGAGTTTAGTGGGAAGTGAGAGCCGTGTGTGGTCTCTGATGGCAGCTCAGGCCTGTGCTGGCTTGCGTTCAAGCTTTGTGTACTAAGGAATGATCTGCCTTTGCTGCAGACGCAGGAAACAGATTATGGCAAGGAGTCATTCCCAGGTCTGACTGTCTGTTTACTTATCATAGAATATAATAACATAATGTACTGCAACACACTTCACACACTCTTGGGACAACTGCACACACACAGACACACAGACACACACATATATATGTTTGTATGTATGTATATAGGGGTGGAGAGACCCTGTCCTCTGTAATATATCTTCAGTTTTGCAGATCAATCCACTGGCGTGTCAGCTTTGGCCCCCCCAGAGTCTGCCCCTGTGAAGATGGATGGATGCTGCATGTTTATATGTCTGATGATTGATGCCACAGTTTAATGTTTGGCAGAAGACTGTAATATAAAAATTCAGGTTGATCATTGTGCCAGAGGCTATTAAAACAGAATCTCTCTAGGTCATACTTAAGAAGCTATGATTCATCTATCTACTGAGCGGGCTCCCGGGGGCAGAGGGCACGCAGCGGGTAAATCTGCTACAATTAATAATTACAGTAATGCCTGATCCTCGCTGAGCCTGCAATGAGTAACGCGCATATTTTATATGCTACGATAGTTGTGTATTTTCCTTGCATTAATGCTGCTCAGTGATTTTCAGTTTTATGTTTAGAATATTTTTACCTTTTCTTTGTCTCTCCTTTACTAATCAGTATAATATCAATATTTTGTAAGAAAATAATATACCAGATCTAGACTTAAAGTCCACTTGTTAATAAAAGCACGATACAGTGATATTTGAGAAGGTTTGCGATATTGATGCTACGCAGCATATTTGGCAGCAGACCTTGTTGTTACGAAGTTGGTTTCAGTGGGGAAATGCCTTTGGCCACCAAACTGAAAAACAAAGCAAAATTAGCTTCTCAACAGCCAACAACCCTTAATCAAAATGGCCTATTTCTGACCCTATAATCAGGCTCGTATCCTGTGGAAACAGCCTCTGCCTTCTCATGTATTTCCCTGCTACCTTGATTTTTAAATTGTAAGGCCCCACAGATTCAGCTGGAATGGAGCGGGCTGAGCGGTGAAATTGACAGACTGAAGTTTATACTTTTAAAGGTGAAAAACACGGAAGTAGATGCACTTGTCCTTAACATAAATGCTGGAACTGTGAGTAATGGGCATGACTTATTCATCAAAGCCAGCCACCTTCTGAACGCTTGGCTGTGGCAGGTTATTAAATGAGTTGCTCCTGTATGTCTCTCTGTAGTACCTCTCTTTTCGTTTCTTTGGTCTTGCTTTAAAACCCTCCGCTTAAGGTCAGTCGGCTGAAGCGGTGTCGTGTTAGGACAGCTCCTAGTGCTGAACTGTCATTTTTGTGGATCGGAACAGTCCAGAAACCGCCTGACAATTTGGTTCTGACTTTTCCCATTCTCACCCTGGTCTCGGTCTCTTAGAAGGCCTAAATAAATCCTGCCTGTGACATTCAAGTAAGCCCAAAACAGCACAGTTTGCTGTCACACTTTGAAAAACCTGCTCTTCGTGACAGGGAACAGATGCTTGAAACACAGAAACTTGAGGGTGGAAGGGAGAATTTTGTTGTTACCTTCATAAAAAAAGGCAGGCAGGTCGAGCAGAACTCACCAAAGCAGTCATGTATCTCTAACCAAGAACAATAAGCTGGAAACCCAAGAGTACCAGGCCATAGCGCCTCATCTCTGTATCTCCCTCGCAAAAGAAATACCTCCTTTATATCCTAAACCAGTGTTAGTAACCTGGTCCTCCTAGCTCCCTGTCAGACAGTCCACATTTCTGTGCGAGGGAGCAAAACTGTGGACTGTCTGGTGGTAACTGAGGATTAATCTGAGTAACACTGTCCTAAACAATGGACAGCAGGTAAGCAGAGGGGACTTGCTTCACTGACCTTACACCTCTGTGGAAACACCCACACCCTCCCCAAAATCATACACGCACCCACTAAAGGTCAATCAGATGTACCTGGGACCAAGTACAGGAGGACATCTTTGCTCGGGCACATAGCGTAAAGGTCAGAGCGGAGAAAGAGTTCCATAAAATCAGAATTACTTTGCATGTTTCTAAGTCAGCTGTTTCTGAACATACTGTGCTGTAGAAAGCTGCTTGTAAGATGATCACCATCGCCCATCTGTTCTTTTTTTTCTAATCATAATTCCCACTGCTTAGCACACAAAATACTGATAAGTAATGATATGATACTATAATGTTGTATAGCCAGAAAGCACTTAATCACTGCGTGAGAATGGATTATCCTGTAAAAGCTGCCCTTTGTCAGTGCAATATATTTTCTGGTTTAATTCCCAAATAATACCAAGACATTTCTCCTCCGCTGCATCTCCTTTCCGTTGTTTAATAACATAATAATAATAATAATAATAATAATAATAATAATAACATACTAAACTGCTGAGTTAAATGAAATCCTGCAAGAGGTATCATTAAGGATTTGGGAACACCATAGCTGACATATATTACTGTTTGTTGACTTTATTCCAAACACCAACAGCAAAATGTAAAAGGAACATGTAAGATCGTGTGAATATTTAAATCCAGTCTCACTGTCGCTGCTTTGTACTGGATAAAGAGTTTGAGGACGGATATATGGACTTTTTTCTTGACTTTGAGTTTACCATGAGTGGAACATGTTCCTGGTCTCTTTGATATTTAAATGGGACATTATACATTCATGAAAAATAGACTTGGTAGACTGGAAAATAGATTTTTAAAAATAATTAATGTTTTTATAGACTTGAAAATAAAAAATGAAAACAGCATAACGAATATCAAAGAGCACGACACTCCCTCCATGCCTGACTGGGCCAGGCACACGAATCACACACTCTCTGTGTCTTCAAAATATGCAGTAATTGGACTCATTAGTGCATGTACCCACTTCTCATAGACAACAGCACAGCATTTAAAGGATAAATGCTGTAACTTCAAGCAGGTGCACTCAAGCTTCGAGTTATTCTCTGTATGTGAGTCATACTCCTTGACAGAATACAGTGACATGTCAGTGCTCTCCGTCTAGCCAGTAGATTGTTTGTTTGCCAAGTTCAACAAGAAGCTGTTTTTAGCACAAAGAGCCTTTTTGACGGCATAGCGGAATGTACCAGATACCAAGACTGTGGAACCAGCAAATGTCAGGCTTCTAACATAGGTTAATCATATACTTATGAAAAACATTCAGTTAACGTGCTTTCAACCATTTTTGTCTTGTGCTTTGTGTTTGTAGGACAGACTGTCTGTAGGACAGTCCTTTTCCAGTATATTAGGTGTGAGTTCGAAATGCTCAGATGGAACTGCACGGGTGCATGTACCTGCTGCCTACACACAGCCATACATGTATAAGATACATTCATATTAAAAAACCTTCAGCTTTGGAATGTGGCCTGGAATGTGTTGTTGTAACCTGGAAGGACTGATCCCAGCACTTGGCAGGTAAAGCAGCCCAGCCCAAATGTACCGTGTTTATAAATACTAGTGTAGGTTTGCTTTCTCTGTCCACGTTTGCCCCGGGTGCCTGAAGGGAGTTGGCTGTGGTTTTGGACGACTTCTCCAGTTCCACCCATATGACATTAATGGGTGATGTGACAGATTCAGAGGCCACACTCCACCCCGTCCTTGGTCGCATGTCATGCGTCGTAATGCTATACTATTTCCCAGAAACCATCTGTGTCGAATGTCCCCCTGCATTTTTTGACATCGAGTCCCTTTACTAATCAGCATCACGTGCAAAACTTATGTATCCAATTACCCTGCTCCCTCTCTGGACGTCTGTGGCCTTTAGTAATTCACCATGCAGACAAACTACCCAGATGCATCACAAAGGTATAGCCTTTGTGCTTGACATATGGATATTTTCAGAGGAACAATATTGACAGCCTGGACAGGGGAAGACTGGCGAGGAAGCTATGGTGTCCCCAGCCCAGCCCCCGCACTGCCAGTCCCACCCAGGTACCCCGTCACACTACTGCATGTGTTAGTGACCCTCAAGGATGTGTGTGAAGAAAATACAGCAAACAGATCCATCCGGTCTGTACCAGAAGCAGATGGCAGGCGGGGAGGAATAGCGGAGAAGCGTGATTACTGAGTGTCCTTCAAGCGTGTAAACAATGTTTTTACATGCAACAAAAATTCCGCTGTAATAGAAAGCAGTTGTGAGTGTGTGCCTTGAGCACGAAGGGGCAGTGACTGGTGTGTAAGTCACACATCATTGTGAAGCACATTGTGTCCTGGCGTTTTATGTGTCGCCCATACTGCTGTGTCATATTCTGGTCTGAGCTATTGAGCTCAACTGCTTCACAAATAAACTTCTGATTGACTGAAGGCAAGGAAGTAAATGCAGAAGTTCTGCACTATTCTATGGAGCAGTGCGAGGTGACAGAGCGTAGCACCTCGCACAGTGTGTAAGGGAGTTCCAGACTTCAGGATGTAGTTTAAGCTGATGGGGCAGTATTATATGATGCTGTAGGTGTCGTCAGCAAGGGGGGGCGTAGGGAGTGTGTATTAGCTAGTAGAGATGGGATAAGATTGTGACAGACCGCTATGGGCCTGATCCCAAAGTGCTGCGTTTCATTCTCCTTTTTAGACAAGTCCTTCCCACCAAAGCCAGTCACTGCTACATACAGGCAGGCTGCAGACACTGAGAAATTTCTAGAACAACCTGACTGTGTTAAGAAAAAAACCTCATTCTCTAGCAGGATGAATGTGTATCTTTAGTATGGGGTGGACATCTTTGTCATTTCTGAAAACATACACACAGTTTTTTACCACCAGTTTCATGTCGATGTTGATAACTACAGATACAGCACCTAACATCAGAGCGGCCCAGGCCACAGGATTAAGATATATTCCATTCTCAGCACTTCACTTTGGGTAAAAAATGCACTGGCATATGAATTTTCAGAAAATAAGGTCACGCCGAAAGGTAAAATTGATCATTTTGTTAACAAATACGCAGCAATATGTACCAAAATGAAAAGCCAGCAGTCAGAAGCGTCGGGCAGCATCAGGAGTGAGGCTGTAAACCCTGTCAGCAGATACACTCATATTTCACAGCCGCATTACGACTGGGAGAGTCTCACTGCCGAACACGGGGCTCAGTGTTTCCTTACATCCAAAATATCAGATGGCTGATCCATAACATCCCCAGAGAATGGTGTGTTTCAAAAACGCAGGACACTTACAGTATGCAGAGCTTAGTTTGCAGTGTTTGTGTGACATTGTTGATTCAGTTGAATAACAATTAATGTAAATAAAAAAAAAAGAACTGTACATAATATGTGACAGCGGGAAGGCACAGCACCCAGCTGCAATGCTGGTAGCTCCATAGCGGGAAGGCACAGCACCCGTCTGCGATGCTGGTAGCTGTATAGCGGGAAGGCACAGCACCCGGCTGCGATGCTGGTAGCTGTATAGCGGGAAGGCACAGCACCCGGCTGCAATGCTGGTAGCGGTATAGCGGGAAGGCACAGCACCCGGCTGCGATGCTGGTAGCTGTATAGCCGGAAGGCACAGCACCCGGCTGCGATGCTGGTAGCGGTATAGCAGGAAGGCACAGCACCCGGCTGCGATGCTGGTAGCTGTATAGCGGGAAGGCACAGCACCCGGCTGCGATGCTGGTAGC
>JAAGVU020000044.1:9164319-9188682 GCA_011763525.2 Mormyrus iriodes | reverse complement strand
TATAGCAGTGGTGAGATGCATCCATCGCTAGCAGAAGGTAGCAGCCATATAGCAGTGATGAGATGCATCCATCGCTAATTTTATTTTCTCAGAAATGTACCTTGATCACAGTGGTGATTTCCAAAGGGATCTCGTTACGGTCAGGACACACAGCCTTATAGGCTTGCATGTTTTGCAGGTAGCCCAAACCCCTGGATTAAAACAAAGTCCTAAAATTAGCAAGAACTACAAAGCCAGAGGTTTGGTAAAAACCACAGAATGACTGAAGTCAGACTCATAGCTCAGTCTTTTAATGAGGACAGAAATGTCAGAAACTGAAATTTATTTTCATTTGTACTAGGCCAACATACATTCTCCACATATCTGGAATGAAATCTAATAAGATCTGTATTCATTTGTGTTCAATTACATTTGAATTCTACCCATCCATCCATTTTCTATAACCACTCGTCCTATTCAGGGTTGCGGGGAGTCCGGAGGCTATGGGTACAAGGCAGGGAACAACCCAGGATGGGGCACCACCCCATTGAAGGGTACATTCACACACACCAGTTACGCACATGGGCAATTTGGTAACCCAATTTTTTTCATTTTCGGACTATGGGGGTGTATGAGTATGCAAAGGAATCCCCACAGCAACACAGGGAGAGCATGCAAACTCCACACACATAGAATCCTGGCAGAGACTCGAACCCAGGTCCCACTGGTGTGGGGCAGCAGTGCTAACCAGTGCACTGCCCCCGCAATTATAACTAGTATATTATAAATTCTAACTAGTTTCTTAGGTTATTTTGCATACGTAGTATACTGCAGATCAACATTACCAAACTTCCTTTCATGAGAAATGTATAAAAAAAGAATCGCAAATTGTCCTTTTTTCCACTTCTGCACAGCAGGAATATCTATATACCGAGTAACACTTTTGAAATATGGATAATAAAATTTCTTTTAAAAATTAATCTATTTTGACTGCACTAAGTTACCTAAGAAGTGCCAAGACATAACAGCCCAGTCTTAAAGTCAATTGAACCTGATGAACAATTCTGATCTCGCATGCATTGGACCGATGGTTTAATAATGGACATCTGTTCCAGGAGTTAACTCGGCAACTGAATGCATGGAAATCACATAATATTTCTGCTGTAAAAATCGACATTCCCACCCAATCACAGACCTTTTGTTAGAGGGTATTTAGTCCTGCTGCTATCTTGTCACATTAACAAAGGTTGTGGCTTCAGCTTACCTCAGCATGAGGTCGCAGCGAGCCATGGCCATGGTGCTGGAGACGGGGAAAAGTTCACGCAGACGCTTCAGGAGGGATAGACAATAATCTGTGTGCAGCCGGAAACTCTCTGACAGGCTCCTCTCCTGCAGAAATACCAGCAAATAACAGGGATGCTCTTAAGGCTCAGTATTTGTGGTGATAATGCACAATTCCAGGTCACATTTAATACACTGAAGAAGCATTTCCACTTGCTAGGCTCTCAGTCTCATTTGATGATTGAGTTACCGACGATGATAATTCAGCTTTAGCTGAGCGTCTTGTTTCAACGTAAGTAGATCCTTACACATAGTCCTGAATTTGTTAAATTTTTTACTTAAATAATATGTAATATATATGTAAGTATATCACAATAACAGTGAAATACTATAGGTAGATTCAAATCCGGTGTTTTCATCATCATTTTATATGTTACATTGTTTCATTTTCACTATTTACACATTATATATTCTGTGCTGATTCCCTTAATCATGATAAACAGCTCAGTGGATCGGAGAGTGAGATTCACATCTGCTATAATGAATATATTGAGACATTTGAAACAATAAATTGCATAAAACATAATTATGACCAATTTTACTAGCTAAACTATTTTGTTTACTCAAAGTGAAATTGACCTCTGCAGACAACTGACGAAACGTGTGGATTGAGTCCCGCGTCGTAACTTATGTAACGCTGGTGTAGGGAAACTGTAGTGGGTGAGGCAGCCATTAGCGTTAATTATGTGTTTGTCGGAACTGTCTTCCTCAAGAGACTAAGGGGAATTTGGAAAAAGTCATGGTGCTCTGCCTCTAGATATAGACACAGAAACACAGAGAGGGTTTCACAGAATAGCTTACCAGCTCCCTCCCTAAGACAGGGGCATCCCACTGCTTCTCGAGGTTGTGCAGGAGCTCCAGCAGGAAGGCGTAACACACGCTCTGAGAGCGGTGGTGTCTGCTGTAGCACAGCCATCGTCTGTGGACAGCAGGAACATGAGCAGTGAATGATTATTAGCCTGGGGAGATATTAATGTCCAGAAGACATCGACTCGTTTTGGCCCTAAATATCCCCAGCAATACGGGTGGTATGGTAATGGCAAAAAAAACTAAATATGTATATGCTTCATACAGATATTCTGTTTTCCAGCTATATTTAGAAAAGAATCAGAAAAACATACATGATAGCCTGCTGTAGACATGTCAGGTCGGTTTGCATGGCATGATGGGATAGCACGGTCCATGCTGTTTTACATACTTGCCCTGCCCATTTATAGGCTTCCGTCTGTAGAGAAAAATATATATGAACCAAGTAAGCTTTCATTAACTTTGTTTTTTAATCACAGAGCGACGATAATATAGTTTACCTGGACTTTAGAGTGTTCATACTCCAAAATTTGCCTCAAGATCTTCTCATGGATAGCCAGGTTAGACTCCATCGTACTCAAAGTCGTATGTCTCTGCAGAAATGTAAAGTCACAAAGCTATTCGTTGGTCCGGCTTTGCACAAAATCCAAGTGCTGACCTGCAGAAGAGTTAGGTACAGGCCCCAGTACGGCCGCTGAGGGTCATAGGTACCTGACTGGTGAATAGTTTCAGGACCAAATGACATTCTCCCTGCACTTTGGAGGAGCTGGACCGGGGCTCCAGCTTAAACCACTTATCAAAGCCCTCCACTGGAATGTCCTGGATCAGAAGCAGACAGGGTAAGGCAGCTGTGACCCTGTCATCAGCCAGTAACTACTGTGACAGCTTTAATGACGGCTCACGTTAATGGGGATGTTCAGGCATCCCAGGAAGTCATCTGCATTCTCCTCCGATGCAGATCCTGCAGCCCCGTTGGCCCGGACGGACTTGGCGATCTGTTTGAAGTATCTATCACAAGCAAGAACATCAAGTACTGAGAAATCGATCCACTTGTATTGTCTCAGTAGAACCACAGAAAAATATTTCAACACATTCTACTGCTATTACTATTCATTTGTTTGTCTCTTCCGACCCGCGTCGCTGTTTAAGCCTGTGACAGTGTCTTCAGAAAAGGCCATGAATACCTTCCCATGCCCTTGAATCCACTGACTTCGTTGAGCTTCTTGCAGGCCTCAGCCACAGACACGTCGTCATCATGATCCCTGCAAAAGGCGGCCTCCGTTAGAAGGCTCTGGACATGCCCTAACCCGATATTAGCTCACTTTCTGACTTTATTTCCAAACTTAAATATAAAAATTACTTTGTGAAAAAAATAAACACCATGATTGTGCAAAGGAGACATGATTCATAAGAAAGGATAGCTACTGACTATAAAATAGTTACATTAAATAGGCACTCAGCCCGTCTGACATGGATCACAGTTGCATTGAGGGGGAAAGAAAAAGTTATTTTAAAAGCTGTGACAAAAATGTGTCAAAATGTACACATGTCATCTCACCATATATCCAAATGCAGCATATCACTGTAAGTGTCATCAATTTCACTGTAACAAAGTGAAGGATAAATGCAGGGTGTCAGATAGAATCAAATGAAAGACACCAGAAACCACCAGAAGGTGATCAGCTTTTGACTGCTGCATAAAATCATTCGGCATAATTGTCACGACGGCGTGGCACGGCGCGGGCATCTATCCACTTGTGGCTCCAAAGCAAAAAAGGGTTTTATTTAAGAAAAGTACAGAACACTGGGAATCACACAAAATAAAGGACCATGATGGGTCAGAAAACTATTACAGAGCTTAATACTAAAACAAGCTACAAAAACCATAAGGGAAACAAGCAGGGCAACACAGGGCAACACAGGGCAACACAGGGCAACACAGGGCAACACAGGGCAACACAGCCGGCGCACATGGCAATATTACTCCATGACATTACAATGGCAGACTGAAGTACAGAGTGAAGACACTTAAATACACAGACATTCAAATTAAAACAAGGAACAGGTGTAACTTAATCAATGAATCAATAAAGGGAGACACAGGAGCAACGAGAAACAGGTGAACACAGTAACCCGAAAAACACTTAACAAACACTAAGGACCACGAATCTACAACAAGCACTAGGGGAAACTCCACCAGGAAAAACTATAAGGAAGAATACACAGAAATAATCACAACAAACCCAGGGAAACTCTAGAACAGGAAAACACAAAATAATACGCCAATAAAACACTAGAGAAAATCCAGAAAACAAAATGGGTGAGACTGGTCTCTAGCCAGCCTCCAACCCACGACACGAAGAAAGAGTATTTAAGCCACACACTCAGCCCACTGACCTATGCAGCAGTCTGGGGAACAGGGAAAACACACTAGGGAAGACTAGGAGCTAAGACAGAGAGGGGATAAGGCAGAATGGACAGCACTGTCTGCTGGCCAAACTTGGAAGGGTCACAGAGGTTGGGGTTGGATGGTACAGACCCTGACAATAATAAAAGCATCTAAAATGCGGGACCAACCACGAGACCAACAATTTAACCCTTAAAATGTGTTACGTTTGCTCATTAACGTCTTTCTCTGCAGCAGTTTACGATCTAAATAAAACTAATTAAGATAGTTGAGTGACTTATTGCTTGGTGGATTTAATATCTATAATTGTGACATTTAATGTTTACATTTATTTGGCTGATGCTTTTATCCAAAGCGACATACAAGTGAGGTAAGCAACACGTTACAAACAAACAGCTGTCATGGAGTCAAGCAGGCGCAAGTGGCGCTATGCTGAGCTTCCAGGGAATACCCGAGTACAAGTGTAAGTAATTTAGGAGCAGGAGTCACACAGCAACTTCCAAAAGAACCAAGAAACTTATTAAATGACTATTTAAATTAGCAGAAAGTGTAACACTTAAAGTGACAAGAATAGCACTTACAAGAGAAAATGTTCATTCCAGACGGGGTTGAGGGTTTCCGGTTTGACTTCCGTGACCTGGATGCTCCTGGCTGCCAGCACCTCCCGGACACTGGGCCGCTTCTCTACCTTCTCCTTCTTCTTACGGAAGCTAAATTTCCTCTCCTTCCTCTCCTCAATTTCCCTGGGGCTTTGGCCCAACAGAATTCCCAGCATGCAGTAGGGGTCACTGTAACCTGCCATTTAAAGATTTAACCTTCTTATTCTGCCCAGTTCCCAAGCCAACGTGTCAAAATAAGACAACAGAAGCAAATCAAAGAACAACACTGTATCATAGTTATAATCCTCGGCATGGGGGGCCAGGTCACTTTTTCGTTCCTTCAGAGATTTTAATCCCGTGTTTCCCCTTAATTCCATATTCTGAGAGTTCAGTTGAGTAAAAAGAAAAAGTCAAAGTTTATTCATATGCTCACATTAAATATTCATTAACGAGCTGTCCCATAGAGGACGTGTTGTGCTTATTAAACCAGACAAACTGAAATGTCAGTCATGTGTCACCGTACAGCAGCACACAAGTATCTTACAGTCATGAGCGAGATCACCGTGATATAGCCCACTCCTGTTCTGGCATCAGTGTATTATTAACAACAAAGGATACGAGAAATCCTAATTACACTGTCACGTTTACAGCTCTACACTCTGATAAGGTATCCATGCATTGAACATAATTGCTTTCGGTTCCATTGAAATTAAGAAGACGAGGGAACAGCTCACCGTTAGCATCTTTAGGGAGCAGATTTTTTCCTTTCATAACAGTCACCCGTAAGGCGAAATTTGCCCTCTGTGGAGAGAATCAGGAAGAACTGACCTGAACCTTGACTATAACCACATTGACGCCTGTAAACCACCGAGCGTGCGCAGCGTGTGCCCTCGCCAAAAAGGACCACATAGCTATACAGCAAATAAGCCACAGAAATGCTTTTTAGCGAGCGATGCAGTGCGAGTGCCTTTGTGTGCAGGCAAAGTGACATCAGACTTGCTGTGCTTGTGAAGGTTAACAACATTGTGTGGAACATTTAAATGGCACAATATTTCCGTGTATTGAGAAGCTTTTCAGAGCAGCTGTTGGAGGGGAGTGTGTTTCCTTTCAGACTGACATTTGGAACACAGAGAGGCTCCTTGTCACTACATAGAAGACAAGGAGCTGTGAAAAATGCGCCTCGCAAAGACGTCTCTCCTAGTGCGGATGAAGACTAATCCAATGCTATCGATAACTGTTTGCCCAAAGTAAGACCTGCTTTTATTGTCCTGAATGAATGAACATTTTAACAGATGCCTGAATGCTTTTGGCTTAAAGCAGTCCCATTAAATTAAATTGCAAATAATTACTTCTGAATGCACAGGTAGGCACCATTGTGCTCTTTACTGAGGGTGTGTTTCCTTCTTGTTCAAATTGTTCAAATATTTTTTGGGTTTTAACATAACAAATCTGGGTCAGGAATCTGACGGGACCGAATCCTTACCTTTGCTTCTCTGACTCTGCGTAGAGTAATATCATGCTCCTCTGCACCCATATCAAACACCTGGTAGATGAGGAGAAAGTCAGTGACGGCCTTGATGCAGTAGTCAGAAAGGAGGCTGTTAGCAGTTCCTTATGAATGTACAGTAAGTCCCTGAGTGCCTCTGGCTCCCAGAGCTCTCACAGTAGGGATAAAAACACAAGCCTGTCTGCTGGCTGTTACACATTTGCCAGCTGGGTGAAATGTTGTCCTCAGCTGGGGAAGCAGGATAGCTAAACGCCAGCGACAAACACAACCTGAACATCAAAGTCCACCAAGCCCCGCGTTTAATGTATAATTGACTCCTAGAGCAGTGCATCTAATCACACCGGCCTCAGAGCGAGGCCTGCTCGGTTCCTCTCGTCGGTATATTACTAAAGCGTAAGACCAAGCCTGCAGGCTACAACTGATGAGCCAATGAGCACTGGATTTGTGTTGTGCTTAAAGAATGCTTATTGTTTTATTGGGGCTTTGCTGAGGACAGAATGTTTTGTGTCTATGTTCCTATTTTAAACTCTAACGAAAGGTCTCGCAGTCCGGTAGGAAGGAATGGGATAGAGCAGAGAGATGTACCCGCTGTAGATAGCTGAAAATCTCTTCTTCGTTGGTGACATGGTCTGGAGAGGGCATACCAACCCTGTTCACGACAGTATACGCAACTTCTTCATATAAAAGGTCCAGCTGCAAAACAAAGGAGCCTCAGCCGGCAGACACACAAACACACATGAAAATCTACATGCATGCACAACCACACGCATACATGTATATGTACACGTATGTATGCTCACATGCACATTTTCACATTTGCACAAAATTACCTTGTAATCAAATATTTTGTATATTTGCCTTCCTAACTCCAATGAGGACAAAGCATTGTTTTGTTTCCCCTCATTTTCCTCCTGGCATGCTCACCTCTCTCGTGTTTGCGCGGTCAGGAACACAGGCCTGCTGCACAGTCTCTGCCGGGGGATGTATTCCACTCTCTCCTTTGCCCTGTAATAGATGAGAACTGTCAGGGTCGGTGCCTGTCTGTCCCTGACTAATGTGAATATACCTTATGCCCCTGTTTGTCCAGCAGGTGTCGCTGGCCATCCTCTTCCCCTCTCTGTCTCCTAACCCTTCAGCCCTAGTGTGTTCACTTTGCTCCCTGGACTGCTGCATAGTTCAGTAGGTTGAGTGTCTGTTAACCATCAAATTATGGGTCTCTGGCTGGCCTCATCCGTTTATTAGAATTTATTTGGGTTCCCCCCCCCCCTCCCATGTTTCTTATGTTCTATTTTGGTTTCCTTGGTCTTCCCTGTGTGCATTTTTGTTCCAGGTTAAGTTTCTTAGTGTATGATTAGTGGTCCTGCTTTCAGTGCTTGCTGTGTCCCTTAGTTCTGTGTTATTTAGCGTTACTGCTTCCACCTCTTTCTCCTTGTTCTTCTGCCGCAGTTGATTGGTTGATTGATTATGTCTTACAGCTCTTCCCCTCTCTCTCTCTCTCTCTCTCTCTCTCTCTCTCTCTCCCTGGAGATCTGTTTGGTTCTTACTCCTGTACCCTGGTGTTATTATGATATGGTCTCTTTAGTTGCTTCTTATTTCTCCCCGTTGGTTTTTGGCCCCTCCTTGTCCCTTTAATTTGTACTTTTCCCAGTACATTCTCTTTAGTTCAATAAATCCTTGTCTGTCTCCGAACTGCGAGTGGATGGTCAGGCTTTTTCCCGCCCGCGCCATGCCGCGCCGTGACCGAGAACCTTTTCCCTCAGCTATCTTGAGGCACTTCTATTCATGTGCATTTCTGACCTCACTTTTCAGAAGCACATCAAACCAACTCCTGACTTAGCCATTTAACCTATAGAGAAAACAGATATAGCAGCAGATTTCGTATTATAAATAAAGCGCTACCATATGTAGCATACGAAAAGGAAATAGTGTCCCATTACTGAAATGCCAGAAGACCACCAAGATAGTCATTGAGAAAATCCTATGCAGACATTAACAGTCTCTTCTAGTCACTGAGAGATCCCTGTATTTGTCATACAGCCAGGCTGGCATCTCTTCCACCATGTTCAGTGGGCACACTATCGGGCTGTGTATCCAACATTCAGGTCATGTACAGAGGTGCTCCTCAGGCTCCTGATTACCCAGGCCTGACTGGCACGCTGCATGTTCTCTTGCTTCTGGATAATATTCTTCATTCGCTCAAAAAATTCTCCATTGCCTTCAGCAACCCTGAAACAAAATAAAAAATATGGGTTTTTCCACCAGCATCCTTGATAAGCGCAAAGATGCACACTTGCAGTACAACACAAAGGTAGAATATTTGAGCGACATCATCAGTGACATTTTTCAAACAAATATGGAAATTTGTAAACCATTTAAATCAATGGTAACCTCACATAACTGAGAGTGGCTGGGGCCTATCTTGGGTAGGACAGTCACATGACATGTTTATATTGATTTGTTCTGTCTGTCCCTCATTGTCATTATTTATTCCTGTCCTATGCATGTGTTTCTCAAGTGACCCTGGACCAGACCTTGTTGAGCCTGGTTTTCTCCTTAAAAATGCACGGTGTCCTTGCTGTTCCAAGCCCTGCATTCTCCCTCGATCTGTTCTAAATCCAGTGTGTCATGTGACACCATTCACTGAACCAATCCGATTTTCCCAGACATTTGTAAATGACATTAAATCCATGAAAACAACAGCATACCTATAACACGCCAACATAAAACTACACGGTCTCAGCATACGTATTACACTCTCAGGTCACTGAAAGGACAGCACCTGGCTAAGGGTGTTTGTCTTTCTGCAAAAAAACAAAAAACGAAACTCTAATGAGGCATAAACTTTATTTGTGGAAGTCTAGACTGACGTGTCGGAAACGAAAGTGTCTCCCAAATTTGCATCAATGAGAAAAGTGATCAGGGAGCCACAGATTGCATGGATGGCATCATTTAAACCCATAAGCAGTGTAATTTAGGTTATTATCCACTCACACAGCCAGTTCAGCCCTTGTTCCATTGGGAGATCCATGCTGTTTGCCATTATCAAGCATTGGGGTATTCTTACCTCTGAATTAGACTTGTTTAGTCAGGTCTGACTAGTTGGACTAAAAGTCTCCATCCCAAATCTTTGTTTTAAACCACACAAATATCACGATAAGGTACATAATGTATTTGAAATAATAGATATAAATGGTTACATTTATTGTAAGGAAAAGTTACTTATCACTTCTCAGAACAATATGGAAAACCTCCTTCTGTTACCAGGTAATAATGGTATTTGAAAGCTAATTTGGTTATTGCTCTGCCATAGACAGACTTAAACTGCATATGAATGACATTCGAAGTGATCAGAACAGTTCTTAGACCAGCATCAATACGACATGCCCTGTGCCAGGCTCCTGTGCCAGGCTCCTGGTTCGCCTCAGCCCTGTACTGGATGAAGGCCTTTCATAAAAACGAATGACTAGATTGACAGATGACGAAACACAAAATCCTGCCTTATAGTGCTTGTTCTGCTCTTTGGCAGTGCAACACAAAGGACTTATAACTTTGTTCAAGGAAGCAGTGATGAAACACAAATTTAATCTATACTGCTGGAAGCGGGTAGCACTGTACTTCACACCTCCAAAGAGGTGTCGCCTGTGTGTGGGGTCTGCATGTCAGCTGTTTGGGGTTTTAACAACCAAATTTATGTGTTTATCCAATTTAAAACCACTGTCCATTATCACACCTAAGTTTTGAACAGTTGGCCTAATGAATGGTTCCAGGGGACCAAGGTTCAAATGCTGGACATTGCTGGGTGCAAACATCAGGACGTTGGTTTTATTTTCATTTAGATTCCAAAAGTTTAAAGCCATACACCTTTTAACCTCACCAAAACAGTGCAATAATGGCTTTAACATACTGAAGTTTTACCGTTTTAGAGGCAGGTAGATTTGGGTGCTGTCTGCATAACAGTGAAATTCCATATTTCTTAAATATGGATCGTAAAAGGCATTAGGAAAGGGCTGCCACCCTTGTGCCACCAAAACAGCTCTGACCTGCCTAGGCATGGACTCCACAAGACCTTTGAAGGTGTCCTGTGGTATCTGGCACCAAGATGTTAGCAGTAGATCCTGTAAGCCCTGCGAGGGGGGGCCTCCACGGATCGGACTTGTTTGACCATTCCTGAACAATTTTTCCAGTGTGGCAGGGCACATTATCCAGCTGAAAGAGGCCAGTGCCATCAGGGAATACCAATGCCTTGAAGGGGTGCGCTTAGTATGCGACCATGTTTAGGTCATTTTTGGTAGCTATTGTCCACTGCATATCGGGAACACCACAGAAGAGCCTTTCATTGTGGAGATGCTCTGATCCAGACATCTAGCGATCACAGTTTGTCCCTTGTCTCTCAGATCCTTACACTTGCCCATTTTTCCTGCTTCCAACGCATAAACCTCAAGAACTGACTGTTCACTTATCTAGTATATAGTAGCACCCTTGACAGGTGCCATTCTAATTGGATAATCAGTGATATTCACTGCACCTGTCAGGGGTTGTAATGTTATGGCTGAATGGCGTATGTCTGTTTTAAAGGAATACGGAGAAAACATAAAGGTGGACAATTAGCAAATTCAATTAGCCGGTTATTTCAGTACAATTCATGCATTTGTGATTTATAAGTACTGGGATTCATGGCCACGTGCCGCATAAAAGTAAGCACTGGGCTTATGGAAGGAATACACAATGATATTTCACTTAACTACTGTCACCAAAAGACTTGTTTTTACTAGACGACGGATGATGCTCACAGAGTTTCAAAACAAAACAGTAGAATAAAGCTGGAAGGCCAGTTTAACTGCAGAACACAACATGTATTCCATTCCTGAATGCTAACAGAAGCCCTTTGCTGCACAGGTTGCATGAAAACCAGCTGAATGGCTGAAAATTCAATACCCCTTAAGATGCAGTGGAACTCTACCACATTCTGCAGAAAGTCCAAGTGAAACAGAGGAGGGAGATGGTTAGTCTGAGGGGGTCGCAGGATGATTTCTCTCAGACTGCTCGATTCCCCTGGTCGCCATGGTGATGGATTTTGCCAGGGCATTGCAGACCTCCCGAGATTTCCCTACGGCTGAGTGCTGGAAGCAGGCGGGACATTAAGGCTGCAGCCAGGGGCGATCTGATCACCCCTTCGGTTCGTGTCATGCGTCATGTCAATTTCCTGAGGGTCTTAGGGGAGGTGCCCACACCCTATAACGGTTATCCACATGTTCATTCAACGTTGCTGAAATAATCATATTTATATTCATGGATCCAAGAGATGATTTACATATCTTTGGAGCTGATTTAAAGAGAACAAAAAAGTCTGATAAAACAGGAAATTACTTGAAGTTATTCATCACCTGCAATGTATCCTTCAGTGTATGGTTTGAGTGATGCACCAGCGAGGTTCAGGTTAAGCACTAAGTGTGCAAATGTGACTTTGCTCCAAGCTCTCATTTCCCATACAATTTGCTGGGAGATTATCCAAGTTCATAGATTACAGGTTAGATGCAATGAAGCAATATTGACACTTAGAAGACAACCAAAGAAATCCGTGTAGAAGAATGAAATTAGAGTACTGACTGTGATGGAACTGGTATGCAGCGGAGATGATTAAGAAAACTCCACCACAGAGGCAAGGGGTTAATACAAAATGATGTATTGCAATTTAACATGTAAAATAGCTAACTCAAATTTATTCTCACGGTCAGGGAATTTCAGAACATTACATTCCGTAAATGCCAGTTTCAACTATTCCCCAGTGCATGAGGTTTTTAAATAAATTTATATTTTATATAAATAGCATCTTATTGGGTCTTTATGATTTATCCAAAATTAGCCACTGAGGACAGGGCACAGCAAACTTTAACACAAAGAATAAAATGCTTGATTAGAATTTGGACTATAGGCCTTAATTAGTTTAAAAAATAACCAATCATTATGGGAAATGTACTAATATTTACTGATACACATGATGCATAAAGGAAAACAGAACTTTGTGCAAAGGCACTAATTAACTGGACTGTTAAAAGAGACAAGCTAATGGCAGAGTAAAATGCTTCAAAATTTGTTAAAGGTGACTGCATGCCTTTTGGCTGCACGCGTGACCAAAAACATGCGCGGCCTTGCTGTGCTGCCCATCGCATGCAGAGCTGAACACGAGCACACGCACCAGTGTAGCTCTCCCATACACATATGCCTGCACACAAAGATCACGCACAGCTTGTGCAGTAACCCCTTTCTGTGTTGCTAGGAAACAGTTCCCCCACTCTCTGCCTCCTATTACTATTGTAATTTTATTTATTTTTTAACTTGGACTCATTTCAGCTGGCAAGCCTGTCAAGTCAAAACAAATGTGCACGCATACTGTCACAAGTATACACACTCAGCCGATACTCTATAAACCCTGGAAATCCTCAGTGGTGAGTCAGACAAACCATTCTGTATAGCATGAAACAGAACCAAATTCTTCTGTATTCAAAAAGCAATACGCTCGCTCGAGGACGCTTACACAGGTAAAAACATACCCTTTTGTCTAATAATTAAATACTTTTAATTAAATCTGAAACAAAAGTAATTGTAAACTCATTTGTAACAGTTGTCATTTCTTTTTGCACATCGTTGAAAAAATACACTTATTTGAAGACATTAAAATTCAACTTTTGCGATGAGCTGTGGCAGAGGCTCTTGGTGCATAAAATTCGTAGAAAACCAAAAGGATCTTGATATATCCAGGAAGAGAACAGCGGTTCCAGCTTCCTTTGAGGATTTGTTGTGGACTCAAACGCTGTGCCACAATGACAGGCTGTGCTAATGCGCTAAGGCTTAGACGATCTTCTGCTGGTGCCACGCCGCAGACCTGGAAGCTGTCATAGCTCCCTTATTTAGGTACAACATGCCACCAGAGACTGGAGAAACATCAGTGGTCCTTGCAGCTAATGAAGATGACAGCCACCTTCTGAGAGCTTTAAGGCAGCTTCACAGCACCATTGGGTGGAGGAAAATTGAAAACACGAGGCTGACACATATACTTCTGACTAGAGATGAAACTATTACCGGTGCCACGGTAAACCGCGGTATATTTTCTGACGGTTAGTATTACTGCTTCAGATTTTCATTACTGTTAAGACCGCAGCTGAGTATCATGCGTTGTGAAACAGTAACCAGGAAGCGCAGCAACGGTGAGAAACGAGGAGACTCATTTTCAAGGGGGAAACTACAGCTTTTCATTAAGCCATTAAAGGAACAGACACAGGAATCTAACAACCACCAAACATGTATGAGTGGCGAGCACAGGGAAGTCATATGGACAACGCCATCTCGCGGCGCTACGTGACGTTAAATACTGTGCAGCATTAACCAAAGTTAGCGGCAGTCTCCGAGACACAGGTGCGCATGTGCAGCACGCAACATGGGTTTGTTTAGTGTAGGAAACATGGCAGAAGGCGGTGACAGCGCTGGGGACATTAATCAGCCTTCTGGAGGACTAGGTCAGAGGTTTGGGCCTGTTTTGGCTTTTATAAGATTGCAGAAGGAAAACTGATTGAAGATGGCAACACTGTCTGCAAAACATGCAGAAAGAAAGTATCTGCAAAGGGGGCGACACGTCAAGTTATCTTCGTGACCACCACTCTCTACCTTATAGTGAATGCGAGATAAGTTAACTTTTAATACATGATATGGGGACTTGGGAATGGGGGAGAATGTCATGGTTTGTCTGTCTAACTTAGTAATAGCTGGTTAATGATGTAAACTGAATCCTCCAGTGTTATCCATTCTTGTATAAAACATTCCACGTTGTCAGGTGGTGTAATGGGGCCGGCAGTTTTTGCCTGTGTGTTATTAAGAATGAATTCCGTTTACATTTGTATTCACATATTCTTGAAACGGGGCACTTTAAAACCAGCTCACTTCTATCTGCATGGACTTCCTACGACGGAGTATTAGGGCCACATCGACGAAAGAAATTTTGAGAGTTAAAAAAAAAACATTGGTTATTGTTTTATTTTATTGGCTCCATTATATTTGTGGTTTTCAATATAAAACTTGGTGAAATGATTTCAGTTTGTGTATCAGTACTTCTTGAACATTTAAGCCCATATTAAGAACACCACGATAATACTGATAACCGTGATAAATTTTCATACCGTTTCATCCCTACTTCTGAGCCATGCTTTGTGATACAGCAAATGCGAAATAAGAGTATTGGGCTGTATTTCCTCAATAAGGTCTCATCCATCTAACACACAGGGCCTTAGGAAAGGTGACTCACAGTCTTTATTATTCCGAGAAAAAATAGGTTAATTATAGTATTTTTAACATCTATGTTGTATTTGGTAACTTTTGAAAATGCCATGAAATTTGCTCTTCAACGGTGTGTAAGCAATGGTTTTAATGTGCAGATTTAATATTGTTAACCAGAGTAAAATCCAATAGGCATGTGCAGAGGACAAATTGTGCTCAATTTAAAATGTTTCATTTAGATAAACAAAACATTTGCCATTAAATTTAAATTGTTTCAATTTAAGAAAATATATATACACAGGCGAAAATGAATGTTCTAAGGTTGCCATAGAAACCTTGGAGATTATTTTTTCGTTCAGTTGTTGTGAAAACAAAATATCAACAATACGATACAAAATAGTGAAATAAAATCAAACTTTTCTTGCTATTTGCAGTATGTGTTTAAAGACATGAATTTCAATCATCAGCTAATCTTTCTTATTTCTAAATATTGTGTTTTTGTAAGGGTACAGTAATGGCCCAGTTGGCAATCCTTCAGGGCCGAGTGGCACCGTAATGGGCCAGTGAGCATTTTCAGGTTGCGGCATGATTCCTTCCCCCAGTTCTGTAACTGTGCAGATACCATGTCCTCCCTGCATTTTCATGGCTTTCCTCCTATAGCCCAAAAGCTTGGAAAGGGCCCAGGTTCAGTGTACCTTTGTATTGACTGAGTAGTTTTGGAAAATTAATGAAACAACCGTACTTTCTGATTCCAATCCACAGTAATGAGAAAGATTATAGGGTAAAATTCCCCTATCCATCTATCCATCCGTCCATCATCCAACATCTTATCATCCTCCAATTTATGAGGCACTGTCGGATAAGTTGAGGGTCATCTCTGGCATTAGAAAGTCGCTTCCGTCCGTTACCTGGCTGGTTTCTGGTCATTCCCAGTGTCTCCTGCTTCACCTTATTCTCGTGTACTGCTGTCTTAGAAATTTTGAACCTGGACGCCTGCCTGCGTCATCCGTCTGCCAGCAGAACCACGATTAAACCCCTAGAGTGGTTCCTAGCTTTTTTCCAGAGCGGTAATTGATCCAACAGCATCTTCACTTGTGCTGAACCTCTTTTCCTCGGTTATGAGATCAAAACCTGCAGACTGGTTTGGAGTTTATTACAAGACCATGATGCATTTATTAATGATCAGTCTGAAAATGCATAGAATAAATCGCCATGTTTTTAATTACTATAGTAGTAATACAAAGGGGGCATTTTACATGCCATATTGAAAGTATTTTTCTGTCCTTCTGTGAATAACTTAACAGTCCATGCAAATGATTAGCCAGCCACAATAATCATGATAAAATTCATTCACATATCTATGAATGTATGAATGTGGGCCATCCAGCAGGACACGGCTGTTCATACAAGACATAACCTTTTAAATAATACTATTCATGCCAAGTTTCTAAAAGTAATGAAGTGTAAAACGTAATCCACTGTCCTTTCTCTGCAGATACTAATGTCCTGGTATCGTTCTTAAATCCTTTTAAAATCGGAGTATAGCACCCATAAATAATACAATAATACAACAGTTTATTTCCAAATTTCGCCCAATAAACTGAACATTGTGTGCAGTGACACCAGAATGAAGGAAATCAAAAGGATAATTAAAGATAAGTTTTTATCTTCCTGAGATTCGGGTTACGTGTGACGGAATGAGCATTATGAATTTTATTATAACACTAAATGTTGGCATGACAACTTATTTGGAGAAGTGCTGCCATAACTGTGTATGACTGTACATTTTTTTCGTTCCTTTAGTTAGTCTGGTTCTTATACACCCCAGTAAATACGATCTTGCCCGAAGTGCCAGCATGGTGTGGATAGGACAGCTCAGGGTGCCAGCACATACTCACCCATGCACTGGGACGTCCAGAGCCGGTGCAGCGAGGGGACTGCTGGCCTGGGCGGCTGGCTCTCTCCTCCCCCGCAGCGACTGGCTTCTCTGTACCTGCCGCATCACGCTGCTCTTGAGTTCCAGCAGCGTTGACATGTTCATTGGCTATCTGAGACAAGGGGACGGCACAGGGCCTGAAGCATCCAATCACGTCACAGAAAGCAGGCAGACGCTACAGGTAGACAGCACCGTGACCAGAGATGCTCTTGGATAATTTTGCTGAAGGACTTTGTGGTTCTGGCGTTTCTTTGCAATTTTAAGCATTTTTTTTTAAAACAACATAATGTTATTAATTGAAAATATTATTGCCAGATATAATATGATTGCGGTTTTGTTTCTCCAGGCCTTCAGCACACATCACACACTGTCCAGCACAGAGTGGACTCTTTGGTGCCCCTTTTCAGGCACATAAGGTTTCTGTAGCTGCTTGTCCTATTCAGGGTCACAGGGGGTCCAGATCCTTTGGGCACAAGGCAGCTAACAACCCAGGTTGGGGTGCCGACCCATCGCAGAGCACATTCACATACTATCCACTCATACGTGCACAATTGGGTAACTTCAGTTAACCTCAATGTGTTTTTGGACTGTCGGGGTGGGAGCCCCATGACAGCACAAGAAGAACATGCAAGCTCCACACACATGGAGCCATGAACACTGGTCCTAGAGGCAAGAGACAACAATGCTAACCGCTATGCCACCCTGCTGCCCCTCTGAGCACAGCCAGCTATGTTCTAAATTGCTTCAAAACAGCTGATAACCATGTCAGACCTGCCAATACAGTTACTGTCGCCCACCAAACGAGATCTCTGCAAGCCAAATACAGCATCTATGATTTTTCACTGGAGTCGGAGGAAAAATAACTATCATCGCTTCAGGCACATTTAAGAATGTTTTTCTTTATTCTTGTTTGGGATGTTTCTCTGGACTCACTTGCAGATTGATTTTAAATTGAGTTCTGACGGAATGCCCAGGACCATGCCGGGCAGCATCTGACACTGTGATTGTGCATCATTTAAGCGACTCGTCCAGCTTGTGGAAGACATCTGATGCGTGCTGAGGCAGTACCCAGCGTTACTGATGAGAGGGGGATAGAGAGGAAGAGAGGATGGCACAAAATTATACATGGATAGAACACAGATCCTAGTACTACAGGCCCAGATATGCCAAAAAAGGACGTAACAAGAAAGAAAAACTTATGACATTTTAAAATTTGGTGTTTTGCTGAGGGCAGCCTGGCAGTGCATTCGTTAGCACAGCCCTACCTATGAGGAGTGCCTGTTCTCTGTTGTTCCTCCAGAGGTGTGAATGGTGTGTGATTGTGCCCTGTGATGGGTTGGCATCCCATCCTGGTTTTTTCTCTGCCTTGCTCCTGTAGCTTCCAGAACAGAGTATGGATGGAGGGATGGATGGATGGAAGGTAGCGACAGGAACAAAATCATTAAGGTTGCATTTGAAATTAGTGATTGGACACGATCCCCACACCAATGTCAGAGTCATGGACTGGTTGGCTTCCACCTGAGGGGGTACATTATTAATTTGAGGGTGCATCCTTAGGCCCCCCTGTAAATCAGGGTCTGGTAGTTATAAACAGTTGGTTAAGATTTGGTAACTGGGATAATCATGACATGCGGTTCCTGTAATTCCTTCAATGTGAATGTGAGCCTGGCTTTGTGTTTATTGGAATTTACTGTCCTCCTCTAGGGGGCGTCAGTGGACTTAAACCACACCAGGAAAATGCACCTACATGAAAACTAAGTCACTCAAGCTCTTCACCATGGGAAAGATGAGACTGAGCATTTCAGATTCCTCTGTAGAAACCACACGTGTCCACATGGGTGAAGGATCCTCAGATTACATGACTCTTTGTCAGTGCTCAGTAGAATGATATCGGTGATCTTTGGAGTGCTTTAGGCCCAGTCTACCCAAAGCTTGTTCATGCCCTGAAAGAAGCATATAAAAATCAGAGTAATCATCTCTAAAATAGAGATGACCTTCAGTAATCTGACCGCAATCAAGCCCAGATGCTTTGTGACGAGTCCGGGTACACTGTATGGGATGGATTTAGCAGCTTGGTGCCACAGTCAGCTCTGTTCTCCATGTGTCTGATTACTCATTAGCACACTGACGTAACACACCAGGGAAGCACAAGGAAGAAGCTGTCAGTGCTTGGATTGTGCGGAAGTATAAATGGCGTCTGGGATTAGTGGGGTTGTGTTTTTGGGAGTTTTCCAGAACTTGTTCACCTGGGAACGCCTTGGGATTCCCCCGGTGTAGCTGGAGGAGGTGGCTGGTGAGAGGGAGGTCTGGGCATCCCTGCTTAGACTCCTGCCCCCGCGACCCGACCCCGGATAAGTGGCAGAAAATGGATGGATGAATGAATGGATGGATAGCAAGTATTTCCCATGAGAGCCAATAAGCAAACTTGTTGAGCACACTTTCAAGTGGTGACACCTGGTGGAGAAGAAATCAACCTGCACACCAGGAACTGCGATACCGTAGCAACAGGCTCCCATAACGCAGGTGCTCTGGAGTACCAATAGGTGCAGCCAATCCCTAACAGTTAGTATGTCTGCATAGGGAACAATGTTTCTTTCAACTAAGTCCCCCCCCCATGACTCTGAAAGCTCAGCAGCCAGAACCTCCCCTTCGGTGGGAAGGAGGGGTCTCTATGGTAACGGTTGGTGGGGAAGAGCGCATACCCAGGTACACAATACTCCAACACTCTAAGAGGCTGAGTAAAGACCAGCCAGGGCAGGCCGTTATGTTCCTCTCAGTAGGCTCTTCTGACCGTACTTCCAGGCTTCTGAACAATTTCCTCTGACATTTTTGTTCTTCCTGACTTTCTTTCCATGTATCACGTTCCTGCACATGTGATTTACAGCTACAGTTATTTGCTAGTGTTTCCTCACAGGCACAAAATACCAAAAACATTCATCTTAGTCTCTCTGTGATAGTTTTGTGGCTCTTGTGAACCTTCCTCTATAACAAAAGGTTTAGTCTTTACCTGACTGTCGCTGCTGTGCCGGGCCCATCTTATAGATTTTATGTCCACCATGAAGTAAAATCATCTTCAGCCTGTCTCCGGCTTTCCTGACTCCTAGTCTGCACTGAAACGTGCCTTTTAACAATCACGCGAGCAAGCAATTTAACACGGGACCTGACTCAGCGGCATTCCTATTAATTCTGCATGTTTCAACTGTAAGTGTGTGAAAGTGGACACTGTGGCTGCGGACTGACCGTGGAGAGAGCGGCTGAGAGTATGTCACTGTAATGGCGGGAATCACTATTTGCCAGTTTGCTGTGACAGTCGGAAATGCAAATAAACGTACATATTTAACGGTAACCTGAAGCGACAGGGAATATGACAGGGAAACGAATGACTGTTCCATTGTAGCCCCCCTCCCTCCATTTGAGCATATAATCCTGTATAAGATGCGTATCTCCCCGGGTTATTCCCTTGTAGCAATGGTTGAATGGTTCTCGCTGTAATGAGTGCTGGAGACCCCTGTGTTATGGCGTAGGTCAAATTCATTCCTTACCTTTTTGTTTTTGTCTTTTAACCTTAGTAATCACAGCTGACAGAGCAGCTAAGGACTTATTAATCATCGCGATCTTCCTAACAGATGCAAGGCACTAAGTAATTCCGCCTGTAAAAAATGACATATCTTCTTAATTATAATCCTTGTTATGCGTTATGAGGAGCCGAAGAGGGAGGAGGGAGATGCTTTTAATGTTGGAAAAAATTACAATACAATAACAAGTGGGTTAAAAGTTCAGCCTTCCGATAACTGTCACCTTCTGATCAGACTTTCACTTCAGCACGTTCTACCAGAAGATCCTCACAGAAACCATGTCATCAATAAGACCTCTTTGCATGAGCAACTACACTGAAGGGGTATTGCTTTTTCCTCACTGATGAGCTATTGTGCAGAAGTGGCCATATCTAGAGGCCAATGTAAAAATCAGGCAAGATATCTTTCTATTGACACGCTTATAGTAGCACACAATTTTGCACAGCTTGTTCCATCTGGAGATCTAAGTGTTTCAGCCTTGCAGGAGATTTTCTGCATTTCTGCGTAGACTGTACGCCAGAATTTGCACGCTATGTAGTTCAGAGCAAAAATCTACACAGTGCCCTGGAAAAGATCGCATCTCAAATGGTCAAAGGCTCTGGCATAACAATATGGATTTACATGACAGCTTAGCCCTATTAACACACAACGAAGGCCCTAATCTGGACAGGCAATCACTCAGAGAGAAATACAACCCAAGCTTTATGAATTATTAAAAGAGAGTTTTGGTAATAATTCTTTAGGTAAATATCTGACTACTTCGCTTACGTCTTTGCAACCAGCTACAAAAAGAAATAATTTGAAAATAAGCCAGAGATACTAAAATACGAATCTGTGGTTCCATTTTCCCATAAAAATCCCCTTGAGTCATCTTTATATTGCAGAGACGATAACAGCAACACAAGAGTGCTGTTTTAAAGGGAGGACTGCGTCTCTATATCACATTAACCATTCTGCTGTTCTTCCTGGCCTTTTGGTTGAATTCGGTCACTAGTATTTGAATCAAAGCTTCCTTATAATAATATATAATAATATAATTAATATATAATAATAATTCCTTGCTATTGCTGTTTAAGGTGGAAAAGCTCATCGCCTCCTCATCACGTCCATGTTGCACTTACATCAGAGTTTAATGACAAGCAAAGTATGGAACACAGCAGGATATGAAATGATCCAAGAGCTTTTCAGAAATCACTAATCTGAGAAATTTCTAATGGAGAAACTTTGTAATCATGTTCTGCCTTTTCATGGCATGGCGTTCACACTCCTATATCTCATACTCACTCATCAGTAAATTCAGTTCAAGATCTTTCAATGGTCCAGGAAGATACCAAGGATGTATGTCACAGAAAACGCCGTAACAAAGCCAACAGTCTATTAAGTTACAGGGCGTTTCTTAGGAATGATGATCTTGCAAGAGCTTGTCGAAAGATTTGATCATTCCTCACTATCTTTTTATTGAATATTGTTTATTTGCCAAAGATATGCCTGGCCTTGGTTATAAAATATTTGGATAATGCGCTCTCATTGCCTGGGTACAGAAAACCATGGTAACTTGGCTAACTATGTGAAAGGCATAATCCTGGTTATTGTTCACAATCCTCATTAGACTGTCACACAAAAAGAGTCACCACGCCATACCTTGAACGCCCCTTCATTCAATACATTTCCCTAATTCCCTAGAGACCTAAATATTTATAACTGCATGCAACCCAATGGGGGAAAAAATGCTCAAAGAGAGCTAGTTCTCACTATTATTAATTTAGGCCATAGCAAATGACTCACTGAACAGAAAATCAAACGTTCTTGTTTTAAACCGTTTTAAAAGTTGCTTTGCATCAAACTTAACAAGAAAGTTCAATTACACCAGTGATCAGTGAGGCAAATGAATTTGTGCGATCTTTCAGTAATATGTTGCCAAGTTAAATTACTCACATAATTAAAATATTTTCCATATTTCTAGAAAACATTTTGAGCAAGTCCCCAGAGTGCTGCCAGTGGGATTTCAATGTGGATTTTGCCCACAGTGAGTAGGCATGACATACGAGCTGAAAATTAGTAACCTGTACATGTATCTTAAGAGGCATCACGCACTCTCATTTTAAGAACTTATTAAGGATTCTTAAAGATTTGCTTTTAAAATGCAAAATGTAATATATATTATATAGAAACTGATTATTTTATTTCTAAGGGTCTAAAGCCAGATTTGAATTTGACTCAGTCATCTACTCTGCTTATCAAGCACAAGGTTTTAAGGTGCCCTTTAAATTAGAAGCTTGAAAATAAGATTCAGAATAACGTGTCATCTGTGATTGGGAGAGGTAAACACACCTTTAGGGATTTGAGAGGTTTTGTAAATAATGGAGAGGGAAGTCATATAT
Source organism: Mormyrus iriodes (assembly GCA_011763525.2). Taxonomy (NCBI): domain Eukaryota; kingdom Metazoa; phylum Chordata; class Actinopteri; order Osteoglossiformes; family Mormyridae; genus Mormyrus; species Mormyrus iriodes. The sequence continues at coordinate 9,165,882 of JAAGVU020000044.1, read as the reverse complement.
CTGTTTCAGAAAATATGATTGCTGAGTCAAAGGATTAGTCATTAATTAAGAGGTTATACTAGTCAAGAAGACTACGGGGAAGTTAAAAAGTCACGTGATCCACCTGGAATATGGCGCAGTGGCTAACAGGCTCCCTCACACCACAGAGAGCGAGGTTCACCTTCTCCGCATTGCCGGGTGGTGTGGTGTCCTGTGACGGGCTGCTGCCCCGTTCTGGATCATTCCCTGGCTCACATTCAGCTTCGGAGATCAGCTCCACATAGGACAAGTGGGTATGGAAAATAGATGGATGATTCAATTATCATGTAAAGCGCTTTGGGACGACTCTTGTGAAAGGCGCTATATAAAAAAAAACTGAATTGAATTGAATTAAGTAAAAAAAAATTTTTTTATTATTCTTAAGGCTATGAAAACAAATCTCAAGGGCGTAGATTTGGGTGTGGACAGTAGGGACATGTCCCTATCAACACTGTGGGAGTACCATTTGTGTTAAGGGGGTGGGGGTCCAGGGCTGATTTGGTCCCTGCCAATAATGTGGGAGTACCGTGTGTGTTTAGGGGGGCAGGGAGTTAGAGGCCGATTTGGTCCCTGCCAATGTCGAAACCAAACCTATGGCCTTAAGTCTATACACTCTTTTGCAGCTGACATATTTAAAAGCATTCATTTATGTATGAACTTATTGTGACTCCAAATGTGTCGGTGCAGCACTTAACTAAAGCACAGAGATAAACAGAGGTTTGCATTATTTGTTCCACCTTTTAAGATCCAGTAAAAGGCAGCTGTTTTGGTTGAACAGATTCCACGCAATAATGAAGGGCTCTAATACATCATCTCCTGGTACGAGGCCTGTGTGACCTGTCCTGGTACCTGTGGGATGGGCAATATCTTTAGAGAAAGGGATCCATTTAATTATTGTGGTCGTATAATAATGAACTTCAGTGGGGCGGGAGAGTGGCTGTGTTTTAAACAAAAAACAGAGACAGGAATGCCTGCAATTATATATTAATTGCATCAAGTTCTACTAAATTTCCTATGAAATAAATGCTAGTAAAAATGTACAAATCGCTTCTTTTGGCACCAGCACAGAACTGATACATCTTAACGCCGGCGATAGAACAGACGCAGCGTGAAAATGCTACAACTTGCAACAAACATGATTCAGAAATTGGGGCTGAACATATTCCAGCGATTCTAGGTGCCGTGTTAATATTTCACAGAGAGTAATCAATTAAGAACAAACGGGTATGATGGATGCTAAGGCTGCCATAAAAATAACGAGTTCACTGAATTAGTCATCAATTCAAAGGGGGATTTTGAGTAATCACAATCAATTATGTATGTATGTATGTATGTATGTATGTATGTGTGTGTGTGTATGTATGTGTGTGTGTGTGTGTGTATGTATGTATATATGTATGTCTGTATGTGTGTGTATGTATGTATATATGTATGTATGTATGTCTATGTATGTATGTCTGTATGTGTGTGTATGTATGTCTGTATGTGTGTGTATGTATGTGTATGTATGTATATATGTATGTCTGTATGTGTGTGTGTATGTAT
>JAAGVU020000044.1:9127935-9145304 GCA_011763525.2 Mormyrus iriodes | reverse complement strand
TAAACGGTATGACCACTGTTTTTATATTATAAACAAACATGCTGGATAGACGACCTGCATCAGGAGGTGGAAAGTGTAATTATAGAAAGTATAAAAGTTTCATTTTACAGCAGTTGAAATACTGACATTAAAGAGCAAGTTGAACATCATTAAAACCATGGAAAATACAAAGACTGATGGAATAGACCCAGAGGGGTGGGTGGGGGGAGCTAAAGGGAGATGGGGGAAAGCCAAATCTCAGACTTCCTAAGGAATTTAGAACAACTGTGTGTGCAGCCATAGCACTGCGCCAGGTTAGTCACACCTAGAGACCGAAAAAGATAAGCGAACACCCCCACAAAATTTCCAAATAGACAAAATGGGAATTATTCTGAGCTTGGGTGACAATGCTGTAGCTCAAGCAATTCCAAGGGAAAGGACAGCCAGAGCCCACAGAACGTCACGGGCGGGGCTGGAGGACGAGCAGGTAAATGACAGTAAATGGCACAAAATGCATTTCGGTTTAAATAAGTCCTGCTGGAAAAGTCTGGGGCATTTTTTAGGTTTTTTTGACAAAAGGAAAAAAAAAAAAAAAAAAAGATCCTGGTCAAAATCGGCTCCTTTCGGTCAGTCTGCAGGCTTACGGCGAGAACTTTTTGGCCTGCGCTCGAACCCGTTTCTCATACTCTACTCTGTTTTGGCTAAAACAGACGGGAGAGAGGCGTCAGAAAGCCAGACACATCCGGCCCGTATCCGGCAGATACTGTACGATACAAATTACAAGCAATTCCATGTCAGAAGCCACAGATCTTATTATAAAGCTCATAAGGCAGCCAGTGCACTGGGCGTGGCTGGTGATTTCACACTTACCAGTAAATCGTATAGGCCTCAGCCTGAGCAGGATCCTGAATGTTCGGCTCATTCAGAAGTTCCTGGATTCCTAACAAGATCTATAGGATGGGATGGAGTCATTTCATAACCAAACCAGTGGACATACTGTCCTCTACAGTGTGTATCGCATCTCTGCAGAAATGCCTGATGCATTAAGCAATCCTGGCAATACTGCAGCCTGAGAGATGCAAGCAGAACATCAGTGAAAGATTCAAATGACCGAGTAAACGTACAACAGCTTCACTCATGGTTCTCCTCTGTGTACCTGCTTTATAGTGATTGCTGGCCTCCAGTCCTTGTCCTCCTCTAAAATGGATAAGCAGACTGTTCCTGATGGATATACATTTGGGTGGAAGAGTGGGGGCTCAAATTTACCTGTAAAGTAGTAAAGAAATTTAGCACCAGCCAGAGGCTGCAAATTAATTAAGGACAAGACAATATAAGTTTTACTTACATTTGGGTGGGGAGGAAGGGTAATCATCCTTGAAGAGCATTCGGAGTTTAAACAAGCCTCCTTCCCAGGGGGTCTGGAGAGGAGAACAAGAGAAGAGAACTCACCTCATCGCACCCATGCATAAACAGGGCACGAGACACATAGCTAAACAGAAAACCTCAATGGCGCTTTCCTACTGCTACCAAGAACCGAGCTGTACCGCGAATACGGTGGAAATCTGCCCAAAGTATCGAGCCATACCCGCGCGGACACGGCCCTGCTTGCTAGCTGGCCGAAAGCGCGACCGAACCAGGCTGGTTGCCTCATCACCATCTGATTGGTCAAAATGCATGAAGATACTGGAGTTTTGCACATGGATTATCTGAAGGAAAGCTATTCTATACCTACTCTATACATGCATTGCAATGTGTAGATGCATCCCGATAAACTCCTACTTATAAAAAGTACTATAGTGCAGCTAAATGGGATGGATTCATAATGCAAATTCACACGAGCGAAGGCTAATTCCACTAGCATCTGATATTGCATAACATAACGATTCTCACAGATGTGTTAGAAAATTAGGAAATTAGCACACAGTGTGAATAGTAAATAAGTCACTGCCGTTCACCAAATTCGACAACGCCTTTACTGAGCTGACCCTTCTGCAGTGGACAACCGAAGTGAGCTGGAACGGTGCTGTAACTAGTCTCTTCGGGGTACGGCTTGGGTATGAGTTTGTTCCAATATGCCAGTGGAAAAGCGCCACACGCCCGAGTCAAGCAGCAGTAATCCTCAGATATGGGAACCTGCCGGGGGTCTGGAGATGGCATTCACCATCTCAGGACCTCCAGGACCTTCTATACATCTAGTGAGTGCAAAGTACAGAAGATCTGGTCCAGCATCACGGGATACGGGTAAATCGGCCTCACCCCTTTCTTTCCAGGAATGGCACACTCCCAGTTCATAAGATTCATTGTTCCATCTGGATTTTTTGTCGGCACGGCCACAAAGCCCTGAATTTAGAGCAAAAATATATAAAGATATTTCACACGCAGGGATGTTGAAGGTTAGAGATATTAGCAGACATATCCGGACTCACAAATGGATGGTCTTTCCGCCAGGCTTTTCGCTCCTGTGCGAGTCGGCTAAGAGCTATCCCAGACATGACTTGTCGATCCCTGAAAGGAAAGAGTGATGAATGAATGAAGTGGCATTAAGATCATTAAACACTGGAGAACTCCGTATTTACAGTCAACTACACAAATTAAACTAGCAGGTATCTATGCCGTCAAACTCGTGACCAAATTAACCGAGGTCTGATACCTCACGTAACGCCACCTCAGGCTCCAGAACAGAGGTATTAAGCGAAAATACAGATATCCAGTATATGCTGAGGTTACCACCATGTACTACGGTAAGAAAGTCATCTGATTTTTGCAAGTCAAACTGGCCCCTGAAACATGCTTCACAATATACTGGCATTTTCACCAATATAGCAAATTTTACCACAAACATTAAGCCAGTACTGCAACTGGTTTGATTATATAGGCATATAGATATTAAAAACAGACTGGATAACCCAAAACGTGAAACATTGCATCTTATTTGGATAAGCATTTGATAAAGTCAAAAAAAGGCTGCAGCTTGACTTTACTAATAACCTCTTAAAAAGTGTTAGTAAAATGGTTAAAAGGATACAATAAAACGTGTTTAAGAGAAGGCAGTTCTACATGTAGGACATGGGAGCCTGGTTTCTGCCAAACATCAAATACTGTCCAGGACTTCATGTGTGGCACCAAAGCATAACCAATTCTGCTGTTTGTACATACTGGCAACGCAGTTCCGATCTAAGTTTCCAATGATAAACCACGCAACTATCCCACCCAACAAACTTCAGGGAAACTTCATTAAGGAGAATATATGTACTCCTTCGCACAGGGTGGCCTTTGGGCTCCAGCAACCAGTGAAACAGGACTCAAACTATAACCCTTGAGACAGAAGTTTGCATTTCAGTGGTATAAAACCTTAACTGCAAGGGGATATACTTTTCAGACACATACTATCACTGTTACTGTACGGTTTGGCATGTAAAGATACATCGTGATGGATTCGGTGTTTCCCTGGTAACATTTATCCATGGGTTATTAAATAAGGGGGCGATTAAATGCATCGATCTGTAAAGAATTTTTGGGGTAAAACGGATGCTCCTACTTCCGGGTCACGTGATCTTGAAGTAGTCATGCTGGCACGAGAATTTCCAGATCAAAGTTAATCTTTGCACCATGATGCTTTTGCGAAAGTCAATGCAATGCAAAAAAGGCACTCTTTTTGCAAGCTAGGGAACAAATGGTCAAGACCCTGAGGTAGCTAACCAGCTAGCAAAGTTAAAATAATTGCACTGGATGATCAGTCATTTTCCAGTGTAGCATGAGGCATTCCTTGACCTCATTCACCACCTACAAGAAGAGTCAATATACCAGCCCATGACATGTTTATAAATCGTTACTTAATGTGGCCTGCAGATCAATCTTTAGGTTTCCCCACAGAATAAATAGCGATGCAACGCCATTCTACAAATCTGTGCCCCCCCCAATCAGATAGCGCTTCCTTTAATGCAATCTTCAACAGGGTGTCCATGATCTGCTTGGGGTCCACAGAGCAACTGCAGGTCTGTCAATCATTGTGTACTGACAAATATTACTCAAACTAGTAATAAGTCAAACCACTGATAAACTGCTCAGTGCGTTAGAGAGTCGCTTGGTTGTCATCCAGACTATTCAGCTCAAATGTTATTATACAGGTGCCCGGCTGGGGCAACAAACACCAGGGTAATAAACCGGAAACATGCAACGTTAATGAGCACATTCAATGCTACTGATCAGGTGTTATCTAACAATGGTTATGCATGTGGTAACTTATCCAGTGTTCTCACTCTCGCACACACACACACACACAAATAAATGGTCTATAAACCACGTAACACAAATAAAATGATGTAACTGTGTGTACATCGTACATTGAACAGTTGTAAATAGGCCTGTAAAACCACTTCGGGATATTTGACAAGTTCAGTTTCTATGTGGACACCAGCGAACAATTTGGGGGGAAAAAAATAAACATTCTATTGCACCTTTAAGCAACAGCTGGGCAAAGTTACATCAAGTCAAGTAATTACATCAATTACTCAAGTCTGGCACAGTCAATCTGCAGCACCCTACACACAGAGTACAGATTACCTTTGTGGTAAGGAATAAAACCACTTACCAAAACAACTGCAAAGGCTCAAATTAAAGTGCTAAAAAGACCAGACCTGTTAAAACCGGGATGTGCAAGTTATGGTAGAGATGGTCAAGACTGTGACACATGCCTGGCACCACATGTGTGCACGCAGATACACCTTAACATACGGAAAAACCAAATCTCATGAACACAAATCCAATTCTGGCCGCTTCTCCATACATGTCCACTGGCCCCTTGAGTGATCTCTGAGCTCAGATCACAAAGCCGTTACGGTATATTGACCCTGCAGCCTACTTAAAAAAAAAAAAAACACAAGTCTTTGAATTCAGTGTTTAACCCATTAAGGGTCGTCAGGGAAAAGTAATTTAAAATGTAGCCAATGCCAGAAAAAAAGGAGATCTAGCTGGTGTCTGACACTTTTTGGACTGTACAGATGTGTTGCAAGCCTTATTAGTACTTTAGGGGTACAATGGAGCCTTGGTGTTACTAATGGAGAGAAAAATCCCCCAATTTTCATCTAAAATCAGTGGTGTTTGTTCCACCCAATATTTTCCAGGATATTGCTTTTAAAATTACAAATAAATTTGGGTCAGAAGGATTCGGTTCTCATCTAACCTACTGACCAAGAGGGAAATACTTTTAGTCGATTTCAGCTGCACACGCCTAAACGTGTATGGCAAAGTTTATCGACGACCCAGAGCAAGCAGTGTTGAAAGGGATTTTGGGGATGGTGACATGGTTGGGGCTAGACTGGATCAGTCAGAGGAATGCTCTAAACTATGTTACAGTGATTGGTTAGTGGTCAGGCAACTGCTAACGCTCCAGGCATTTGAAAAGGTGGTGTGGCAGCCCGTTAAAAAGAAGCACTACCTTTGGTAACATTGAAACAATAGACTGAAAACCTGTATTGCAAATGTCAAAGATGCTGTAACAAGCAACACTGATAAATGGTGACTGTTTAGTTCACAAACCGAATTTGACAATGTAAACAAGGGTCAGTTGTGGACTTGGCCAAGTTGCGAGCTGTCCCCCCTTACTGAACACACAGGGATGTATATAGGTGCATTTAAAAAAGGTACAAATTTACTTATAGAGCACAGCAGTTAATCCTTCCCGAATCACTGAGCAATGCCTGTCCTGAACAACAGTTGCTACAATGCGCCTGTCACAAGCCAATTAATATACAATTCTCTCGAACCCTCTTATCCTAGCTCAACCGGAGGGAAAAGTGCAGCAGCCAGCTGGAAGGCGGCAACTGTTTTATTCCTCACTTTTGGAAATTACTCAAAGGCTGCCAGGTAGCATCTGGCCAGATTAGCCCAGTGTGATCACGCATTCCAATTCCTTAATCCCCAGGGGAATACTTGTGAACACATCCCAAGAGAGAGAAGTCTTAAGTGCAAAAGAGTTTTAAACACGGGGCTTGCTATGACACTGTGGGGTCCCAATATACAATCGCCTACCTCGTACAACCAGGTGGAGCAGCAAGAAGTCTAACATTTTTTGAACAACACGGACAACCGAACAGCATGTGTAAATATCAAAAGGCTGGTATGACTGAAGTCACTTATTTCACTTAAGCTGCCATCAGACTTATAATCTGCTCTAGAAAAACACCCCATCTGGTGTGAACAGTTACTCAGACCAAATGGCTTCGGCATCCCCTGAAGTCTTGGATAACTTGTCCTTACTTTCCTCATTTCACACAGAGAGCATATAAAAGGTAAAAAGACCATAGCTGTTAATGTTATCCCTTGCAGGAAAGCTATCCTTATTAAAACAAAACCAAACCAAGCCATATCCAGGACCTAGCAAAGGACCAGGAAAAATTCATTGTCCTACGTCGTCTCAGACGGAAATATCACAGATGCAATTCCAAGAATGCACACAACCTGACAGCTGAAAAAGGTGGTAATTAAAATATGCACAATTTGACAAAGAATTACTAATGCAGTCTGACCAACAAAACTTATGAACACACTGTTGTGGTATTAAAAAAAAAGAAAAACAGCCAGGGGATTCTGAATGGGGGTCCACAAGTGAGTGTGTGTGTGTGTGCATAATAGATCAGTTAACATCCAACAAATTACTAAAATTTGGGGAATGAATGCATTGGACAATCGATCATTTTGTTTTCCCACAGAATAAATGATTGCCACCAGGGTTGGGGCCATTCCGGAACGCATTCAACAATTCCAATCCAAATCAGGAAAGGAAACTGGAGGTTGAATTTAAATCTCCCTGAAACTCAAATTCAATTCCAATTCTGTTCCCAATCCCAACTCCAGTTACATTCCCTGATTTGGACTGGAATTGCTGAGTGCATTCTGCAATGGCCCCAACCCTGGTTGCCACTAATCTGCCCTGGCAACCCCTGGATTGGCTAGTGGCTCAGGTCAGCCAGTTATGGGTAGGGAATATTTGATACAATTATCAGTATCTCAAAACTTGTTCATCAGTGACCGTTTCCCCCTCTGACTAATGCATAGAGACATACAGTGAATTAACTAAACTGACATTATCATCTTCGCTACACAACGCAGAGGAAATTCAAGTTGTTACTTGTGTGAACTACCATTAGTAGTGAGTGATCCTGAGCCATTGTGCATTTTCCTTGGGGGGGGGGCTGGATTAAAAAAGCTTGAACCTGCCCGAGTTAAATACTTACATAATTGTCCCAAAGGCCAGGTATTAACCAGAGTTTAATAACACTTTTCAATGTAATGGCTAACAACATCATAACCTACTGGTCCTTTGTTCAAATATCAGACTTAGTTTAACGCAACACTGGTATATTACATAATGTACAACTGGTATATTAAAAAAAAGACATTAAAGAGCTTAAACGAAAAATTACACAAGGAGGTAAGGTTATAGTTATCAGGGAGAGAGATTTCGCATCAACATGAAGAACAAGCAAGCATATAGGAAAGCAAGCCTACTTATCAGGATGCCACAAAGGTCTCGTTACACCATCAGAAAGTTCTCTGTAAGGGCCTTTGCCGATTACCCCATCCACTGCCGATTTATGCATAAAGGCCCTTGGAAGGAAATTACCCCCATCTGACCGGGAGCTTCAGTCTAACGGAACAAAAGGAAAAGAGGGTAAAAATGGGTACATTCAAAAGTAATAGTTTTGGTCACCTAGGTTACGTGCTAGAGTTTCACCAGGTGCTGAACGCCGTTATACAAGCACACGTTTAGCGTCTCCAGTCATGGTCTGTGTGCCAGGATGACTCCAGTCGTCTCTTCCTTCCCAGTGCGCTACAGAAAATCACACCAGCATCACAAAGCCAGAGGGCTCATGGCAGCTCTACCAGCGTTTCTGTCCGTGACATCCACCAGACCGGCCTTTTCTTTAGGTAACAAGTCAGCCATTGAAATTAGATTAGCCTTAAATATAGAATTGCATGCTTATCTGGAAGTCCGCTGTGAGCCACTGCTAACATTTTCAACCGAATTAATATTTAGCAAATCCACTTGTAGCTAGGCAGCTACAAAAGTCCAAAACATACAATACACAAAATAAGCCGCTTATGCAACATCAAACTCCTCCTGAAATCATGTATAAAGTTTCTTGGGTGCCAGTTTATATTGTGAACACCACAGCAGGAATTGTGCAGGGCATCGGGGCTGATGGACAGCTCCTGTGCAGGATTCAAGCCGCCTTGAGACAGCAGGTCCATGATCTATTTAGGATTTAACCAGGGAGTCCACGTTGCCGTCACCTGAACACACACAGTCGAAGCATAAGCAGATGTTTACACACAAAATAAGGATGCACCTTTTCCATCTCAGCATTTCCCCACTCGTCCAGTCCTTTTACACAGAGCCACCAACGCAGACTGAACTTCTGAAGCGCCACGGAGCATCACGAAGTGTTAAAGACACGTGCACGTGACACCGTGGTCTGCAGCATCGGGCTTTTGAATCGAAAGGTTCGAGACCCTCGATCCCTGCCGTCACACTCCAGAAAGTCCATTAAACCTTTATTCGGTACCCTTTAGAGTCTCACAGGGGGCTCTGAGAAGTACGTCTGTCAAAAATAAATACCTTAAGAAATGCAGTTTAGGGCAAGACGGCCAGTATTGCGAGCCCGGCAGGCGTTTCGGCAGTGCGCATAAATACCTGGGCGATAGCTTAGAAACCAGGGAGATTACCGTAAAGCCTCTAAACAAAGCGGCATGGGAGACGCCGTCCAGGCGTCCGTTTGCGTCTTAGCGGCGTCCATCAGCAATTTCCTCCGCTCGGAAGGGCGCCGATGTTTAAAAACGGGACGAAAGTTAAGGCGATCGGCTCTACGAAGCGAAGTGGCACACGACGAGGAAAAGGGAACGCAAGCGGGGCGCCGACAGCGGCATCTCGGGCTCCGGCTAGCCGGACAGCGGCCGAACAGCGCCAACTAACCTCGGCGATAAGCGGCTGCGGCAGGAAAGCGCGGTTCACGGGCAGCCATGGCGGGGGAAAGCGGGCCGATAGGGGTCAGGAGGCGTCGGGGGGGGCTCCAGGCCGGGCCCCCCGGCGCCCGCCTTTCCCGGCCGAAGGCGGCGTTAGCATTTAGCCAGACGGGCTGCGCTCCGGGGGCGGCCTCTGCCGCGGAAATACCGCGCCGCCGAGGGGCTCTTACCTTCTGTAAGGTTAAAACTGTCGAGTGTTTCCCCCCCCAAACGGTTTTTTGACTGGTGGCAACCGGACCGAACTCGGGACAGAACCTTGCGAAGTTTCCCTCCTGAGGAAAAAAAAAAAAACACCGAATTTCTCCCAGGCTAAATAGGACCGGCTGGTCACCCGCGATCGCCTGAAAAGAGCTGTCATTAATATTGAGCAAAATTCTGTTTTTATTACAAGACATTTTATCCGATTTTCATATATAAACGATTTTTTATCTAATGTGGCAAAAGAATATAAAAATAAACACTATTTAATTGAATATTAACGAAATATAATGTAGTTTGTATCAGTCTTATTACATGTGTTACATATTAAATGTACACAGTAAATAATAATAAAATTTAATCATCTTAATTTTTAAAGGCACATTTACGATCCATGTTTCGTTTTTGCAGGCAAAATTAAGAACAGCTATATATTTAAAGGGACCGCGATGCATTTATTAGGGAACGTCTGTGAAATGTGGACTGTAATATATGCCGAAAAAGACACCATTGTTTTCCCATCCGTTCCATCCACCCTAGAACTGCTTATTCTGACCAGGGTCATGACGGGGTGGTGGGCTAGGGTGGATATGCCCAACCCAGGCGGCACAGGACACAAGTCTGGGATACACCATGTGATGCCAGTTCACTGCAGGGTACATGCATGTAGACACACTCACACACACAGGAGGAACATGTAGACTCCATCCTGCAGCTGTGAGGGCATTTCCCACTAAGCCATGTACCGCCCCAAGAGTTATTTTTATTACGCAGATATGGGTGTTTATTATTCTGATATCTGGTCTTTATTTACTTATTTATCACATATATTCTATATTACTATAAACCTTTTTATTTATATGAAGTATTCATCTTAAACGTTAGAAAATAACTATTTTTCAATTTAACACAATTTTTAAAATTAAAATCACAATAGGATGTAAATTAGCTGTGTGTTGTAAAGATGGTAATAGGTCACTTAAAAACTCATTTAGTGTTCATTAGCAAAGTTTAATTTACTGGTCTTGAATACTTTTAGTCATGTGAACACACCATTTACTATTGGGCCACTGCGAAGAAATGGTGTCGTTTTCAAAGTCACAAAGGAGAATGGAAAGAATGTAACTCAGTACAATACTCTGAATGACCAGCCGATATTGATTTAGTTTTTGTGGACATCCTTTCAATATGACAATATGACAATATGACAGTTCTACAAGCTCCGGTAGTCAATAATGAACAGAAAAGATGGTGTGAAATCCGATTGGTCAACATGGGCTTGGAAACAGAAACAGAGCTGATGATCACCCAATCAGCTTCTGTAGATCTGATGACCTCATCAGAGCCATTGCATTCTTAAAGCAAGTAAAGCATCATCTTCGCACCTGAACCTCAGCACATACAGTTCACAGAAATAAAGCAGATTACGATACCATCTTCAAATGATGGAAGAACTCAATTTGAATAGTAAAAACATCTCGCAGATCAGAGCACAAACTGCTTCTTTGCAAGTGAAACCAAAGCAAAACAGCCATTCAGCTTCCAATAAATGGCATAGAGAACGTATCCACCACTTTCAAGGAAAATAGCAGTAATTGATGTGAGAAAATATTTTGTAGAGGACCTGAAGAACTATGGATGAAATTCAAAGATATTATACGAGGTTTGAGAAAAGATTGGTCGAGTGAAAGAGCCAAAGATAGATAGTAGGTAACAAGACACTGCGGATATTTTAAAGAAGCTAAAATAATGAGTCAAAATGTATAAATATGGGAGAAAGCTCCCAGGAAGTGCACTGATTACAGTGGCATTTGTAAAGTCATTTAAGAAGGAAGCATACATGGAATATTCGTGATATTAAAAAGACCTTCCAGATTTGAGTGGGTCTGCTGAAGGATATGAATGGAAAAATAATAACTGATTAAATAAAGATGAGGAATTACACAGCAGACATTTATAGCACATAATAACATAATAACTACAACAAAGGTATTTAATGATGTAAGATATATGGAAGAACCTTCACTCATGGAAGAGGAGGGTAGATTAGCTTTGGAATTGTTGCCTGAAAGGAATATCTCAGGCACAGAAGGCACGTCAGTGGAAATATAACCAGCACCAGAAGAGGAATCAAAGTGTTGATTAAATAATGCCAAAAATTAGGAAAACTCATTGGCCCACAGGTTAGATCAATTTATATTCCAATATCATAGAAAGCATACCTGACAGATTATTTCTTATCATCACACATATTCCTTTAAATCACATGAGAATAAGATTGTACTAAAAATCTATGTGGATTAGAGCCACACATAGACAGGGAATTGCCTGATGTACAAGCTAGAATCTCTGAGGAATGTCTGGGCAACAGGAGCCACCATTACTGACACACCAGGTAACTCAAAAAATCAAGGAACACCAGATGGATCGTAACATTCTCTCAGTTCATTATTAAGAAGTCTTTGATTGTGTTGGCCATGTCAAAATGCATACTTTCACCACAGCTATTCAATAGCATTCCGCATATTTAATGAAAGAGGCTGGACTGGAAGAAGACTGGGCCAAGATAGGTGGGTAAAACAATGTTCGGTGTTCTGTTGATACCACACTTACAGTCGAGAACTAAAAAACACATAAGGGAAGTAACAGAAAAGTAAAAAGGTGTGAGTACAGCTTTATGTGAAGAAAATAGCGGTTATGATCACAGGGACAGTTGCTCACTGTAGGGTTGATGGCGAATGGTAGAGGTTGACAGACAGCTTTTACCTGCTTGGACCAACAATCACCAGCGATGGATCCAGCTAATACTTGCCAGAGAAACGATGAAGAACCTAAAAAATATCTTGGCAAATGTTATCATATCTCTCAGTGATTCAGAGTTTAGTATTTTCTGAAACTGTGAATGTGAATGTTGGACAATGAAGCGGGATGTGAAGAGTATCGATGATTTTGAATGTTTGTACTGGCAAACATTTTAAAGAATCCATAGATGACAAAGAACATGAACAACCGGATTCTTAAATAATTCTTGACTAATTCCTCTCACACAGACCGTGGCCTGGATTGGAAGCCCCAGCTATGGAAATGTCAGGCCACTGCGCTTCTCCTCTCACAGGCATTAAGAGCTAAAGACTTGACTGTTTATAAAATATTAAAATCACCTTAGAACTTCTACAAATATCTCTAGAACAACAAGCTGTTGTAGAAGTTGTGCTATAAGCATATATGCTTAGTTTCCTACAAGAATATAGCAAAGTAATGTGTAATAACACCCCAACCGTGCCTAGTAGAGGCAGGTGTAGAGAATGGATGCACGGGTATCTAATAATACATCCACTGAGAAATGTTTGCTCACTGAGACAGTAAAATGAGCCATTCTGTCAGTAATACAGAAAGCCTGTAATCTTTCTTATAAATATTCGAAATTCTGTATATATTATATGATGAGTTACGCCATTGTTTTGGTGCACATTGATGCAGAAGGATCCATTTTGGGAGTTAAACATAGAAATCTGTAATAGTTTTGTTCTCAAAATATTATTTTAAAATGTTTTTATAATAATTTCCACTAAAGACTTGGTAAACTGGTGCCTTTCAATTGCCCGTAGCTCCTGTGTGTGTGAATACTTTGATTCTTGCGCATACAGCAGCAACGGAGGTAGAGTGCACACATAGAAACATAACGAGCAAATCAAGTGCAAACGGACAGGTAAACATGCTGCACACAATTTTATACAGTACACAGCACACGAAACATACTGAAACAGATTAATAACATAAATATCAACGAATTGATGTACGTGTAATTAACAAAAAGCACATATATATATTATAATATATATGATCATAAATCAGGACGTTTATTGTGACTCTCAAACACTAATCCGCCGCAGCTAAGTAAAAAAGAACGGCTTTTATCCCTGAAGCTCCTCTGGGCCAAGGAAGACACACAAGGGGGCGCCATCACACAAAACAGGCAGACATGGCGGAATAACGGGGCTGTATCTCTGTCCAGCTGAGCTGTAGCTCATCGTGGTTGTTGAAGCACACTGGATTGTGGAAAGACTGCAGCCATCAGAGTTTAGAGAAATGTGACACTAACAGAAATTAGTTTTAATCACTTGCCTCAGTGGTGATGCTCATATATACAGTCAACAGTTGGTTAGAAAAAGTTGTATAACCAAAGTAGCGTCTATCTGTTTGCTTTGATCCATGTCTAAGCTTGTTTGGAATGTTTTATTAAGCACTGTTGCTGTGCTCTGTCAGAACTTGTTTCAAGGTGTGCTTATAAAAGGGTCCTTAAAAGATCTCCACTGTGCAGAAAAATGGACTCAGAGACAAATAGTTTGCATGTAAAATTTAAGATCATTTATTTATTAAGCTTAGACTGGTTTTCCTGCCATAACTAACAAATGCATGTTTCCACAGTCATTTTATGTATGACTTTGTGAACAACATAGAAAGTAAAACAATGTAAAATATGTTAGATAATATATTAAGAGTAATGACAGTCTGGTGCAAAATAATTTATGCCATTATCATTAGTCTGTGATTATGCGTATTGGTGGATACACTTGGCAAGGCTAATTCTGAAAGAATATGGACACACCTGACCTGCTTAAGGGTCAGCAAAGAAGTCTCTGAAACTTGCCATGATCACCTGCTACATCAGAGGCCAACTCAAAACAAAGCGAGGTAAGACGTACAGAAAAGACCAGAAAAGAGAGCAATGTACTGCAGTGCTAGATAAGGCCTGTGTGGCCTCTGATGAAAACCTCATACGTCCACTTCATGACAATCGTGACTTTTACTATAGATAGAACAGGCCCATTCTCCCGTCTACTTATAAGGAAAAAAAGCAGCTTAATCAAGTTATATATCTAACTAGTATTTATGTTTGCACTAGTTATCATTTGTATTCATGATGGTCATTTGCACGCATTACTTTATATCGCTAATTTTAACTTAACATTTACAGCTAGACAGCCAGCTAACTAACATCACTCTTAGCTGTGACTTGCATCTTGTTGACCCTGATGTATCAGGCTCACTGACAACAATCCACACGAGTCCCTTTGAAATGGTAAAGCGCTCACTGACAGCCGTGTAGAGGCAGGTTTCTATCTGTGCTGCTAAGGATGTCTCATTACGTTGTTCATTTTGTATAGCAGTTTCTGAGAAAACGTATTTTTTCATGCTCTTGAAATGATGGATTACTGGAGATACATGTTTTTCATTAGACAGCAACGACAATAACTGGCTTGAGAAAAATCTCTTCCTGTGAAAACAGAAATGATACTGGGTATTAGTGGACGTTTGCAATAATGACGGGGCTCGTACCTGCTGCATTTCAGGGGACTGACATGTCATTTGTTTTGCTTATTTCTGTAATGCAAAAAAATTATTTAAAGGAGTTCTAAATATTTTGTATATAAAGCACATAGGCATGTTTACAGTAATCAAGAATTATCTCATGAAATATGATTTGTGTATTTAATAGTCATATATGCAACTGTCGTCTATCTAGAACTTTAGTCTAATAGTGTACTAGCAGATTTAGTGATGCGGACTTGCTGACGGGCTGCCTAGCAGTAATGCCAGCAATGCCGCTAAAGGAAAAAGTCAGCTGTGAAGGAGATGCACATTAGGAGTATTTGCAGTCTAGGTCTATAGTTCTATGTTCGTGATCTGTTGTTCAATAGATTTGCATTGAACACATAAAACTGGTTAGAGAAGGTTTCATTATAATACTCGGGCAGAATTGTATATCTTACCTTGGCCTTTTCAATTGGCTCACTGTTGGTAACAGCTGACTGGTTATTCAGCTCCTTGGAGACCACAGACAAGAACTGAGACTGGTCTTCATTTCCATAATTGTAAGTTGAACCAATATTTACCAACTGTAAAAGACATTGATAGACACAGTTTGCCTTTTTGAAGATCAGAAATGCATAGTTTAAAAAGTTTAAAGCAGAAGGAGACATTTTGCATTTGTGCAAATGCGTAACCGACCACAGCCAAAGGCACCTTTCGCTTTCAGAAGTGATCTCGCCAGCGCTATATTCACAATATGCAATCGTGCAAAAGGCATATTTTGCTGTTTTCCTTCACAAACACCCTGTAGCTACTGAGAAAGTGAGTGGTGTGAGTGACAGGGAAGTACCGAGTACTTATTTTTTAGTACTTACCGATACCGAGTACCAATACCTGTTTAGATCTATTTTTAATGATAGTTACAGTAATAGGGAGATTGGTCATTTTTAAGTGTTTATTTTCATTGATTATTGAATTCATTCCTCCTGAGGGAGCGGGGCTGAGGGATGCAAGGCTGAGAAATGCAGGGCTGAGGAATGTGGGACTGAGGGATGCAGGGCTGAGGGATGCGAGGCTGAGGGATGCAAAGATGAGGGATGTGGGACTGAGGGATGTGGGGCTGAGCGATGCAAAGCTGAGGGATGTGGGACTGAGGGATGTGGGACTGAGGGATGCGAGGCTGAGGGATGTGGGACTGAGGGATGCGTGGCTGAGGGATGCGAGGCTGAGAGATGCAGGGCTGAGGAATGCGAGGCTGAGAGATGCAGGGCTGAGGAATGTGGGACTGAGAGATGCAAAGATGAGGGATGTGGGACTGAGGGATGCGGGGCTGAGGGATGTGGGGCTGAGGGATGCGGGACTGAGGGATGCGGGACTGAGGGATGCGAGGCTGAGGGATGCGAGGCTGAGGGATGTGGGAATGAGGGATGCGAGGCTGAGGGATGTGGGACTGAGGGATGAGGGGCTGAGGGATGCGGGGCTAAGGGATGCAAAGCTGAGGGATGCGGGGCTGAGGGATGCAGGGCTGAGGGATGCGAGGCTGAGGGATGCAAAGCTGAGGGATGCGGGGCTGGAGAAACTATATTAAGCAGTATATTGTGGGCTTGTTTTGTGTTCAAAAATTTTTTATCCATACAGAAAGAATGGCACCACAGGGACCATCGTGCAGATGTTGTCTCTGGTTTGCCAGAACAATCTTTTAAAGGCTGCAGAATTAATTGTTGTGATTTCAGCTGAAGCCAAATTACATATACCCTTATATACACATAAAGTCTTAAATACCCATAAACCCTTACATACCCATATACTCTCATATACCCATAAACCCTTACATACCTATATACTCCAATATACCCATATACCCTTACATACCCATATACTCTCATATACCCTTACATACCCATATGCTCTCCTTTATCCATATACCCATATACTCTCATATACCCTTACATACTCATATACTCTCCTATACCCACATACCCTTACATTCCCATATACTCTCCTATACACATATACTCTTACATACCCATATACTCTCCTATACACATATACCCTTACATTCCCATATACTCTCCTATACCCATATACCCTTACATACCCATATACTCTCCTATACACATATACCCTTACATACCCATATACTCTCCTATACCCATATACCCTTACATACCCATATACTCTCCTATACCCATATACCCTTACATTCCCATATACTCTCCTATACACATATACCCTTACATACTCATATACTCTCCTATACACATATACCCTTACATTCCCATATACTCTCCTATACCCATAGACCCTTACATTCCCATATACTCTCCTATACACATATACCCTTACATTCCCATATACTCTCCTATACCCATATACCCTTACATTCCCATATACTCTCCTATACCCATATACCCTTACCCTACTGTAGATGATTTTAATGGAAGAGAAAAACAATATTCTCTTTGTAAAACTGCATTGATGATCACAGCAGCGTAATTCAGCTGGGCTCTATTATAATTATAAGGTATACTTTTGGATGGCTGAAAACTTATTATTAAACGCTCAAAAAACTGACGTCATTTTGTTTGGTGGCAAGTCCATAGATAGGAATGCCATAATGTCTGCACTCCACTCCAGAGGACTGAACTTTTCCTTCAGCAACTCAGCCCGTAATCTAGGTGTCATCTTAGATACAAGCCTCTCATTCAAATCGCATGCGGCTGCAGTATCGAAGGTATGCTTCCTACAGCTACGCAACATCGCCAAACTACGACGATGTCTTACTATTCAAGACACGGAGAAATTGATACATGCCTTTGTATACAGTAGGTTAGACTACTGTAATGCTCTGTTAT
>JAAGVU020000044.1:9072210-9090104 GCA_011763525.2 Mormyrus iriodes | reverse complement strand
AAGCCAAATATCCCTAACTTTTTGTAAGTAGTGTATGTCTCTGGCAGTATTTCTGCGCAGTATGTCTTCTTCTTCTCTATAAAACAAAGTTGCACTAAAAATGTATAAAATGCACTGAAAGTAAGTTTGTCATCTTTATTGTGAAGAACCGTGAAGTCACCTCTATGGGGAAAGAAGACCGCGATGACTGTCCTTTTCCTGAAATATTACAGACGTCTTACAGTGCAATAAGCCCGGGCACGGCCATGCTGTTAGATAAAAGATAGAGACTGCAGTAATCACAAAAGACACGGGAAAGTCCCCACCATCACTTGAAGAGATCCGTTTCTTCGTAATCAAATGACCAAGATAAGCAGCTTGTTCTTTCATCAGGACATCCTGTTCAATTATGTGATGCTGTATGCAAGTATTCTTTTCAACAAAATACACTAAAAGACAATGAAATGTACCTTTGTGAATTTCTCCTTAACAAATAATTTTGTCAAAAGTTACTTTACACAGATTTGACCTTTTCATAGCTGCATGTTCTGCTAGCTCTTCTGGCAGAGTGGGGTCAGTGAGAGGGCTCCCCCGAGGATCTCGCGGTCTGGTCTCGCGTGTCCATCCAGTTCCTGCTTTTTCAGACACACTGGCTTATGGCTTCTCCATCTTGCCCTTTCTTCCCCTCTCCAAACCCTGTCTCTGCACCCCCTGGAATTTGCCAGAAGCCCAAAGGCAAATCAGACCAAAACTAATTCATCTTCTGCCACGTCATTTTACTCACTTTTAGCCAATAGTGTTCGGTGGAGTTTGTCCTTTCACACTTGCCTTTATGTCACCTTTGTATCTCCTCCATGTGTGTGTCACTGCCTGTGATGCAGTGCTGCGTATGTCACTGCCTGTGATGCAGTGCTGCGTATGTCACTGCCTGTGATGCAGTGCTGTGCATGTCACTGCCTGTAATGCAGTGCTGTGCCTTTGCAGTGCTATTCCCCAGTTCATAATGAGTTCCTTACGTCACACTCACCCTGACTGGACCAGGGATTTCCTCTCTGAGTGCCCCATCTACATAACACCAACCATTTCAATATATAGAGAGAAAAACAGTGAAACTGGGTGAGAATGGATATAGACAATAATAGGAATTAATACTTTATCAATCCCAGTGGGGAAATTCTCTTTACACCTCTCCCAACTTACTCTTAGGTGAAAGCAAGCTGGCTCTGAAGGGCAGGGAGCTGGGGGTTAAGGGTCTTTCTGGGGGAGCCGCAGACGTGCCGAGGCCGGGCTTGGACCAGCGACCTTCCGATCACAGATGCAGAGACTTAGCCCACTGAGCCACACACCGCCCCCATCGCTGATACATATCCTCCCATCACCAGGAACTCAACCCCAGTGCTACAAGACTACAGTATGGTCTCAAAGTCATCACCAAGCGCCCGGCTCATTCTGATGATATTCACAGGATCATGAATCACCGTTTAATTGCTTTTCCTGCACAGTAAAGTGACACTGAAATGCTTTCTGACTTCCTATGCTCCCTTGGTTCTTGCTCACGGTGTCCTATATTTTGGAAGGTATGAAAATCTGCAATGGAAATCTGTTCATCGATTTCTCACATGTCATCCTCAAGTGGATCGGAATTGCTGGTGCTATTAGGTTTAATAGTTTCTGGCACCGTTCTTCCTCACGTCGAATGTGAATGCCCCCTTCTTATACTTTTGTCAGTGTGTGTGGCTAGGGATTAACTACGCTAATTTTAGGTTTTGCTTGATGGAATAGTGAAATCATAGTGGACAGGTTGATGCAAGTTTCATGCAAAAGAGCTGAATTATCACAAGCACCACACCTGGAAGTCATGGTCAGTGTCTGACAGATGAACGTTGTGTTTATCTACAGGAAAAATTACTTTTGCGGACGATTTGACATCATAGAGCTAATAAACACAGTATCATGCAGAAATCCAGCTGTAACCAGTCAGTCACCAGCATTTCTCAAAATACAAATTATTTCAAACTTTCAAAGAATGATAAATATTTACATCAGGCTCAGAATTCTTCTCTTAATTATGTGCAATAAGCATAAGGAAGTTATTCTAAAGCATCTAACCATCTCCATTCCTCAGCCTCTTTGTACAGGGTGCTTTGAAATTAATACAGAATTGCACTATGCAGGCATACAGGTCATAAATCTGGTTTTACATTCTGCATAGTCTACTTTTGTATTACTTATGATTAAGAACTGAAATATCCATTTACTTGTCACAGTATGGAAGCGGAAAGGATCAGTCAGCAAAATGACCATCTGTGAACGTTGCGCATGGTTACGAATGCTGCCAATGAGTGTTACTTCAATTAAACAAAAATATTAATGAAAAGTTATACATGCCAACATGACACCTACATGAATTGCTAATTAATTTTTTATCTCTATTTACAGCCCATCCGCTTTAATCTCCATTTTTCAACATTAATGTTATAACCAAAGGACAGCTATATATATTATATATAGTTTTTCCTTCAGTAACTCTGACCATTTTGGCCATTTTCTCAGTCCGCTGTTAGCTCATTTCCAGCTCAGTTAAAGTCTCACTCGCTGTGTCATGAACATCCTCAGTTTGTGGACCCGGAACCTGAGCTGCATGTCACCCACTGTTTGATATAGTTGCTTTGAGGATTCCCTGCCCCCCCCAAAACTGGCCGCTTCAAGTTGATTTCAGTGTCCACTGGGCTATTGCAGTCAGAATCCTGGAAGCCACTGTCAATGGTGTCCAAATCCAGCTCGAGGTGCGGGTAACCATCATCGGATCGCTCATTGGAAGAGAAGGAGTCCAGAGACAATCGCTCTAGCTCCTGGTCCCCTTCAGCTAACTGCCAGTTCAGGTGATAAGGCCCGAATGACCCGGCCTCTTCCACTATGGGCTCATCTTCATCACTCCTGGGGCCAGGAAGAAACCGCTCTCTGTGCATGACGACCCTGCCCTGATGGCCTAAGTCCTCTTCTGCACGGTCTCCTAGGTAGGCACAGATGTTTCCCCCGTATGCCTCAGGGCACACGGAGCCAGAGCTCTCCTCTCCAGACACAGTCACTGTGTGGATGGAGATATGGCCAGTCATGTGGGGTGAAGCTTGGCTGCTGTTTCCTGGACAGAGATGTTTGCTGGAGCTTTGGGAAGCCAGGCCGCCTCCTGGGTCTGGTCTGGCGCCGCTGTCCCACTGGCTGGCGTCCTCATCACGTCCCTCACAGAGGTTCCCCAGAGGGGCTTGTTGCTTCCCTTTCACCACTTGCACTATGACGCTCCTCTCTAGGATGTCAGGCTCACTGAGTGTAAAAGTGGGGCCCACCCAACGCTGTCAGGAAACACAAGCAGAACAGTTACCAGCAACATCAGCATATCAGTAAAATGGTTTTAGGGTCAGCTGAATCTCTCCCTCACTTAAAATGGCTTCGGATATGGTGGCTGCTGGAGTCATAGACAGGGTTCCTTAAAGAACTATGATATTGGTAAAAAAAAAAATTATGTTTTGCAATAATCTGCTTCCATCGAACAAACTACACCTTGCTTCTGCAAACTTAGCATTTGTGCAGCGCATGCAATTGCAAGTGAGATAAAGTGATGGAAAGCGAACTGCACATTCAGTGTCTAATAAGAGCAGCACGGCTGATTTTATCTGCTTAAGAGATTTCAATCTGGAAAATTAACCTGTAAGCAAACACTAACCACAGATATTATTCTTGGTAGAAGTCAAACATCTTTTTCCTCACACACATCTCAGGACACTATCTCCACTTTAGTCAGTAAAGATTTTAGGTCAGAATGTAATGTGACCTTCAAAGGAGACATTGTAAGTAATGGTACGAAATGTGGTCAATGCTCTGTGCACTGGGTTTGTGAGTCTGCAGGCTTTACTCTTCCGTAAAGACTGCTGAAAGAAATATGGATTATGTGGAAACAATGACTATATTACGATCAGGATAAATCAAATCGATATTTAAAATGAGGGTCTATGAAAGGGCCTATAGTTGCTCTGATCAGAAAGTCGCCCACATTTTCCCCCTACAAACAAGCTTAAAATGCTTCACGTGTGTATTTCGCCGAGGGCTACAGGGTTTCTGACTGATATCTAAAAAGCGTGGGCTGATACCAACTGCTCTTTTTGCACCCAGAAAGATGAAAAAGTGATAAGACTGCATGGGAACCACGACTGAAGGCAGAAACCGATCAGATCTACTAACTCAATCGTTTCCTTTGCTTTTTCATACACGGAAAAACAAGCAATCGCCCCGCACGGGCTCCTTTGTGTCAGTTAAGACAGTACTGTGAGCTGGTATTCGTCATTCCGCTAATTTTCAATCTCTAATTTGCTTGCGAGTCGTTTGTGGGCAGGCATAGTGCAGTGTGGTACCTCAGGCCGGCTGGCAAATTATACATTGGCAAGTCATATTTTATAGTCTATAAAAAGAGGCATTAAACAAATTAACAGGAAAGAATGTGTATGCAGTATCAGATCTTAAAGTATATCTATTGATATGTGGGGAACTTAATGGAAACGCTAACATGACTGTAGTAATTTGGTGTGGACCCCTTGGTCTCTTTTGTAATCTTAATGAATCTTAAAGCCCTTCTGGCACCATCACCATCACGCCGATAATAATCCATAATTAGTGGATGGCAGAGGATTTGTGTGGCGTCCAGTACGCTGTGCATGAGACTAACATGCACCTCTCTGTCTGCATGTGCCCTGTGAAGGACGAGCGTCCCACTTAGGGCCTTGCTCCATCTGCTGTCTCATTCTGTCTTTCCTCGGGTGACATTGCGTAGTTTGGCATTGATTTCATCTGAGTTACGCAGCAATTCAGCTTGACTGAGACCTTAACTGAATGTGTCACACATGCATGAGATGCTAGTCCGTCGTAGTAAAAATGAATTTGCTAAAAAATAACTAGAAATATATAGTCATTTTTATACCATTACCATTGTCTAGCAATAATCGCTTAATACGGCTGGAAAACTAAAGCAAGTCAAGGTAACAGACTTCATCTAACTCTTCAAATAATCATTGAAATAATGAAAATGTTTCATTCCATCAGTAACTGGATCAAGCCTATGTTTACCTGGGCTGAACTTCATCCTTCGTGGCACAGATACTTAGCACATTTACTTATAGAATCTGAACTCTGACATTTCCTTACGCGTGGGAAATCTACTCAGTGGTTTGTGGTTATTAGAAAAAAAAAAATCAATGAACATGACAGCTACAGGAAAGAAAAGAGTCTGGCCAAGGCACGGATCCTGCTCATTAAGAACATTTCAAATGCGAATAATCCTGATCACAAAATCTGTGAGAGGTAACACTGCACATTCAAAGGGCCCGTTTGAACGCATGGGGCCCTATCTATGCTATACATACAGTGGATATAAGAAGTGTACAGTCCCCTGTTAAAATGCGGGGTTTTTGTGATGTAAAAAATGAGGCCATGATAAAGCATTTCAAAATCTGTGTGTACCCAAAAAGACTGAATGCTATAATTACATCAAAAGGTGCTTTAGCAAAGTCTTACTTTAAGGGTGTACACACTTATGCAACCAGCTTATTGTACATTTTTCCCCCTAAGAGTTTTGTTTTATTTGTTTTTCAATTGAATTATACAGGTTATAGGCCACATTAAAGGTGGGAAAAGTTTTGAAATGCTTTATCGTGGCCTCATTTTTTACATCACAAAAGCCTGGCATTTTAACAGGGGACTGTATAATTCATAAACTCATTCTGGGGCCCTATGCATGGTACACATACATTCATAAAATCATCGTTATACAGAAACAAATGCGCTAACATGGTGCTACAATAATTAGCCCGATTCTATATGATTAGGAGGAGAACAGGTAAGTTGGCACATGGCAGCTTTTTGCGTGATGTTCCCTGGCAGTGTTGCTTGGGCACAGTCCCATAGATAGTGGGCAACCAATTTGAAATACTTTTATTAACAATGGGCAACTTTCTGAGCACATCCAGCTGCAGAGGAGTCGGCCTTTGTCCGTCTGGTTGGTACCTGTTACTGTTGATAACTGCTCAAGAGGATGCCATGTGTATCACGCCTAAAGGCTTATCCCTCAGGCTATGCTCACATTGTGCTGTATATGTGATACAATGAATCCACGCCCAACCATTAAACATTTAAAAATAGCCACCTTTCCTGAGTTTGGACTAGTGCTAATGGTACTTTCCGAATAGATTGGTACTGCCATGACATCAAAATTTCACCAGCATGTGTCACTATTTCCACACTTCATATGGGTGTGTTTCCTGTCTGTGTGTGTGTAAAACTTGAAGTACCCACTCTAGGCACAATGGCTCTACCTGAAAATCCCCGTGGTAAGTGTGGTACAGGGGCTT
Source organism: Mormyrus iriodes (assembly GCA_011763525.2). Lineage (NCBI taxonomy): Eukaryota > Metazoa > Chordata > Actinopteri > Osteoglossiformes > Mormyridae > Mormyrus > Mormyrus iriodes. The sequence continues at coordinate 9,083,730 of JAAGVU020000044.1, read as the reverse complement.
GAAAAACTCTTCAGGACTTGGAATGTAATGGTACAAGTGTAGCCGTTTCAGGCAGTCGCTGTAAAAGAGAGACATGCAAAAGCCAGTCAAGTTACATTCACTTTCAGACAGGAAGAGAGAGAGAGAGAGAGAGAGAGAGCATGTTCCACAACCTTATGGTAACAGTGGTGAGGCAGAACCTGCACATTGTAAAAGCTTGTACATCCAACTATGCAAAAGTAGCATAACTTCTGCACTGTAGTGAAAAACCTGACTATAATCATGGTTTTATGTTAATCAAACAGAAGAGCTTTAGTGAGTCAGGAAGACAAAGAAGAGGGGCTGTCCCCAGGCACTGCTATTTTTAACCTTATAAGCAGAATTTGACATCATCTGTCAGAAAAATATTCTTCTTCATGTTATCCAGTTAATATTGTTTTATTACTGGATTCTTATTTTGTAATTCAATATTCCTCCGGAAAAATCCAATACTGTTCAATTGTGACATTTATGGTAACATGGGTACATAGTACAGGGTAACTGAACTGGCAAGTTAAATGCATATTTCATCATCGGGGGGCCTCCCTGATGGGGGCAGTGAACTTTGGCTTTGTGTTGCTGATATTGCCACTCCAGGGGAAATATCGCTGGGGTCACCGCTGTACTGCATTTTCGTTTCATTAGCATGTAGAGCTAATGCTAGGCTTTCATGCTATATTACTCAGAGAGTCGTTACCCATGAATCTGTATTTATGAACCATCAGGATTGCTGCTGTTTTTTTCATGACCTAGCTGAGATGATACACATTAGCAGGCTGCCCAGTACACTAGCCCTTTCTACTATCACATAGTCAAGTAACATTTATTTATCATCAGAGTAGGGAAAACCCGAAAAAGTCACATAAAGGCCTAATCTTTACAGAACGACCTCTGGCACTGTGTCATTGGGTCGTATCATCACTAATGTGTTTGGGGATTCCCCACTGGGCTTTTTAAATTTCACTTATGCACGACATTCTGTACAAAGAAGTCTTTCTTAGATTACGTCTACATTTGCTTAAATTGCTCATATTAATCTTCCATTGTTTAACCTCTGAAATAAACTATGGAATACACATCTGTCAGCACTCAATATCTTTCCATACCCCCTCTCGCTGTAGGCCTGACAAACTCCTGATGGTCTGCATCTACCGTCCTTGGCAAATGTTGCTGTTGAGAATGCCCCTCCCCTCCCCCCCCCCCCGCCACGTGAAGAATGTGCTGTCATCCGTATCATTTTCAATATTGCTAAAATGCAAAAGGGATGCAATTTAAGAATGTTTCTCCCCCTACTGTACATTTGCGGTATGACGGCTTTGTTCTAAGCAGTTTGTCTCTGACCAGTAAATCTCACAACTCCTTGTCAATTATCAAAAGGTGGGATAGATTAAATAGTCAAAGGAAAAGTCTCTTCTAGGAAAATTATGGTGTGAAATGAGACTGACTACAACCCGAATCTGAATGTGTTAAGCTGAACTTGAATTTCATTACCTGAATACCAGAACCCAAATTTGAGTATGTTTACCTGAACTTGATTTAAAGAACCCATACTTAAATACCTTTAGCTGAACTTTAATCAAAGATGAAATATGAATTTATGTTGCATTTGTGGTAATAAAAATTCATTCGGGTTGTAGGATTCAGGTCGAGAAAATTCGGGTTGAACAATCCAGGTTAAAAAAATAAATGGGAAAAATCATCTGAGATCCTCAGAAAGTGAAGGTGTGAGGGGGCCATCACAGGACAGGTCAGCAGCCTTTGGGGGGGGGCAGTCCTGGCCATCACAGGACAGGTCAGCAGCCTTTGGGGGGGGGGGGCTTTCTGCACCCATCACAGGACAGGTCAGCAGCCTTTGGGGGGGGGGGCTTTCTGCACCCACCACCTGCATACGGAGGTTAAAAAGCAGGAGGGACTCGCAGGTACCCAAGATCGTCTGGTTTTTTACGTTTTTTTCCTCAGCTGACTATGATGACGTTTGAATGCGATTAACCGCTGAAGATGCGATGTGTCTGATGAGCTGGTCCCGTAGATGCAGTAATCGGGTTATTAGAAACGCAGGCAGAGGCTGCGGGGGTCACTGGCTATTTACTGCTACACGCTGTTTCTACGAGGTGTGCGAAATTTCAGATTTCATTCAAAGCCACAGAAAGAGTTTTAATCAAAGCAATTTGTGGCCAAAACAAAATGCAAAAATACAGCGGTCCTTAATTCCCTGTTCGCAAATATACAACTATTCGGTATAGACATTTCCTTTATTCCAAACAGAAGTCTCAAAATAAACACAAAATACATTAGTACTATATTTGTTGCCCATTTCAAATAAAGCAGCCACAACATAAAAGCATTTCACTCCACTATTTCCAGAAACCCTCCTTTCTCCGTTTATAAAACTGCTTTCAACAAACATGGAAGTTTTTTTTCGGAACATAAATAATGTAAATCTAAAGCCTATTTCGCAAATGACTCTAAAAACAGAAGCCTGATAACCACTGAAAGTGCGCATAATACCTGGAAAGGTCGTAATTTTAAGACATTAGCCTTCAACAAAAGAAAAAACGATACCTGCAAATGAGCACGTTTAACACGTGAGCCGTTCGGCAGACGCTGGAAACACGATGAATCACGTGACAGCGACCCCTCCCCTCCACCGCACCCCCAGCGACACGCGGGCTGCCTTCAGCTGTGCGTCTCCTTGCGTGCTACGTCACCGCCGCAGGTTTCGCGTGGCCTACGGCCAGGAAGGAATACTATTGGGGGGGGGGGGAGCAGCATGTGACCAAGTGGATTAAGCCTGTGTGTTTGACATCAGAAGGTCACCAATTCAAGCCTGACCTCAGCACATCCGCTGGTACTCCCACCCCCCCAACTCTGTAGGCACCATAACAGGTGGCTACCCCTGTGGCCAGCTTGAGGGAGGTGCAAAGAGAATTTCAATAAAGTGTCATTTATTAATAATAATTATTATTGACAATAACCCTATATCAATATAAACGTATTGTGTCATCCACTATCTCATTTTGAAAATATATCGATCAGCTGTAAACATTTGATATATCAGCCAGCTGTAATGGTTCCATGCGTTTCATTGTCCCCCAGAAACATCCGTTCTGGTGTGAGATTTGCAGCATTTTTTTGTTCTGCATGTGTCTATTGTAATTTGTCAGTGTTTTGTGAGTTTGCAGCCTGTTATCAGCCACCGTATGCAGGTGGTGGGTGCAGAACCCCCCCCCCCCCCAAAGGCTGCTGACTTGTCCTGTGATGGCCAGGACTGCGCCTCCTCACACCTGCGCTCCTTCGCTTTTTGAGGAACCCGGATGATTTCCTGCATTTTCTCAACCTGAATTTTCTCAACCTGAATCTGAATTTTTATTGCCATACAAACAACATAAATTCAAGTTTGGGTAATGAATTCAAATTTGGCATCTTTGATTAAAGTTCAGCTAAAGGTATTCACGTTTGGGTTCTTTAATTCAAGTTCAGGTAAACATACTCAAATTCGGGTTCTGATATTCAGGTAATGAAATTCAAGTTCAGCTTAACACATTCAGATTCAGGTTGTGGCGAGTCTGATTTGATGGCATAGAAAATACCTTTTCAATTTTAATGTTATGGATATTTCTAACTCCCCCAGGGGCCGCAGACCGCGTTAATGTGCCTCTGGCTTCTCATCATTTGCTCCTCATGTCACCCTGCCCATCGCTTTTGCTCATCCCCGTGCCGAGTGCCGGGGATAAGTCTCAAAGAGCTGCCCACCCTGCTGCGCTGACGTGCTCAGCTCTCTGTGTGATTTCACCATCGATAGTATGCGCGTTCCTCCACCAGAACGTTCTCACACATCACATCTAACGGTGTTGGTCATCCAGGAAACTCCATGATGTGCATTCTATGAAGGAAGTAGAAGCTTTGGGAGTAAAACCGAAGAGTTTTTTATCTGCGAAGCCCGGCCAAATCCACAAGGTGCACTCACTGGCTGAAATGTCTGACTACTCTCTCGACAGATAAATCAAGGTTACATGAGTAGAAAAAATTGCACTCCGAGCACAATTTGGAATTGTGCGTGGCTTCTGGAGGGATGCACCCAGAACAGTGGCGGGAGAAAGAGGCCCTTGACTGTGACACTGGTGTAAGTTTGCACCGTGACATTTCCATGCACGCAAACCTCTGCAGGAAGACCAATTTAGGCAAGTGCTGACCTATCTTCCTGTATCGATTGTCGCCAGCAAAGCCTCCACCTCAGTTCGAAATTACTGCTGCTTGCGATTTTCGTGTGTGGGAAGATGTTGTGCGCAAAAGGACAAGTAAAACTCATTTTGACATCCTTTTGACATTGCAGATTCAGGCCGTATGAGCTCATTTACAGTTAGGAACACTCTGCCTCTCTTCCCATAAAGACCTAAGCCGTAACAGACTATCTTTGCGCTTAAATATCCACTATGCCACGAATTTTTCGTTGGCTAACCAGATGGTGATTTTTGGTGTTAGGAGAAATAATCACTAAGACTGTATTGTTCTTTGAAATGGGAGGCATTGATGTTATATAGAAGGAGCAATTGCCTTCTTCTGAGGTCTTAATTTACGAAATACTTACATTCTTCTGAAGTATATTAAGAGTGAGCAGGGTAGCACAGACAGGAAGAGCAACAGGAACAGGCCCTGCTGCCTTTTATCCCCTGGAATAAGGAGACGGACAAGGACTCAGCCGCTGTCAAGGCGAAAGGCTGAAGTATAATAGACATGCCAACAAAGGCTGAGGAATGAGAGTATGATGTGAAGGTATGACAGTGAGCAAGACCTCCCCAGAGACTAAATAACCCAAAAATAACTTCTGTCCCTCCAGTATGTCTGCTAAAGCCATCATCTGCTTTTATATAATTACGGCTGACTGCTTTACAAAATGAATGCTATGTATAATGGACTGTATATGATAGTACTTGCTCACTATCATACAGACCTTCACATCATACTCTCATTCCTCAGCCTTTGTTGGCGTGTCTATTATATTCACGTTATATGTAACATAAGACATTTATCTAAAATAGTCTACATGCAAACCAGTGCCCCTGTAACTAAGCAACAGAGAGATAACAAACTGCAAACCAGATTAATAATATGACTAGTCAAGGTCAAGCTGTCACTGAAAAATCCGTTTATGTTTGTGATGACATTTTTATTTAAGTGAACAGATGATCTGAGAACTGGGGTCACGACCATCAGGAATTTTGAGTTATGGAACTTTTGATCAAAATGCAATTTTTCGACAAACATAGTATTTCAAAATGTATCCTACAGAGATAATCTCTCAGTCAAAGCACTTTGCCACCGACACAGACAGCCGTTGCCACGTGTGTCTGCGTACAGACAGGTTGACGATCGCTGTCTGAGAGTCAAGCATGTTGATGTGTTCCATAGAATCACGGGCTGGAATCACCCCTCAGAATATGCCAGGTCCCCCTGAAATTCATTTCTGGCTACAGGCCTGTTGAGAGCCATACTCACTGTTGGTTTTCCATTTCACGGGGGGGCTCCATTCACTCCAGAATGCCTTCAAATAGGAGGGGTTTACTGTCGCCTGAACATTCACCTCATATTCAGTCCCATGCTTCAAGAGTTCGTAGGGAATTTTCAAGTATCTTCTGTCCTCGTTGATGGGGAAATTTTTTCCCTTTTACGTGAGAATCGTAACAATATAATTGGTCAGCCATCAATACATCAAATTGTTTCTATGCATTCACAGCACCATCCTAGTTACACTATAACAATTCCGCTTTATTGGACGCACGCGGGCCAGCTTCAGAGGGGGATGCTTTGAAACTTGGCTTTCCAACCATTAAAAAGAATTTTACACATGCGGCTCGAAATACTACAGGCCAAGGTCATTTATGATTTTGAGCAGCTTGGTAAATAAAACAAGCTTGGTGAACAAACCTACAAGAGATGCATGTGGGTGGTGTAACACCAGTGCTTGTCACTTCTAGTGCAAGTGTCTGTGGCCCAAACAATACTAACGAGGTTATTTGGCGGGCTGTTATGTGTTTGATCATCCTTTCTGTGGAAAGTCATTCAGTCACCCCCCCCCCCCCAAATAATCCTAAATGATGATGCTTCTTATCGGGTTCTGTGACTCATTACATGGTGCACCACAAAACCTCAGAGGGTCTGTCTTTTACCTCAGAAGGCCAATCCAGTGATCTTATTCGCACTTGGTAGAATAAGTTTCTGTACAAGTAGGAGTCCTCGTCCTCCTCATAGGTCGTAGTCCAGGAGATATTGTAACCGCCATCGTTCTCTTCCAGCTGAATGTTAAATGGGGCTTCTGGTTTTACTACAGTCACGAGAGAGCGGGACGGAGAATGAGGCACATCAGAGAGGCACTACGGCACTGTTAAAATGTTAAATAAGGCTGGTTTATAGACAAGGTAAAAGGTAACATTTATATTAACATTACAGTTTATTAACATTGCAGGTTTATTTTGGCTTACTTTTTTCATGCATCCTGAAATATACTGAACTGCTGGACTCATGGAACCCTTTGCTGCTGAACTCCGTCACCCTTGCGGAGCAATTTGCATCAACAGAAACAATTAAATCAAAGTCGTCCGGTTTAGCTGTGCACCAGGCTTGAGCGGGCGTTATCTCGCAGCTCCCTGTCACGTTATCAGCTTCATTCCTTTAGAGAGGACAGAGACACGCCTCTGGGTTACATACGTATCGGGGGCCTTAAAACCAGTAGGAACCTGAACAATGTTATTTATTATTTTCAATTATCACTTCACTGAAATACACTTTTCAGACACAAAACTGTCTGAAAAAATGAATAATTCTCATACCTGAAAGCAGGGGTCATTTCGGAACTGTGTATTTCAGCATAAATTGCTGAGCCTTAAATATAATTTTGAAATTGTCTTTATATTTTTCTATAAAAATGGTACGACACTTACTGTAAGTCAACTTATGACATTTAGGTACAATAAAAAAAAAATCCATCATTCGAAACCATTTGCTAATTGTAATATTTCAGGATTCTCGAACGTATTATAATTCATCTCTGAAGAAACAAAGAGACAGATTATAAAGCACTGCACTTTTATGGTTAAAGGAAGACCCAGAATGTTATCTTTGTTTCAGAAAACCTCTCCCAGAGTTGCTGAAACAATGCAGGCCTTTTTTTTTTGCCTTGCAATCTTTTGGGATTCAGGTCGCCATTGACAAAAATGAAATGTATGAAAGTTCACTGATGGAAAACCGTAATCACGTTAAGAAAAGATGACAGGACCAAACAGATGTAAGCACATAACGCACCAGCAGGCTGCTATGAGCGTGTAAGAAGATGTGAGTCCCTTTTGGGAACAGGAGCAGTTTAAGGAGTAGACGTAGTCCGTAGTGCAGGTGATGGTGCAGGTGCAAGCCGCTGTAATGAGGGCGAAATGAAGGAGGGTCAGTGGCTGCTTTTCATTCTTGCTGTCTTACTTCGTTTTTACTACATTTAAAGTACCATTAAATAGGCCATTTCCTCAGCGGACTCAGCGAAGGACTTTTGCGCTACCTAGGAGTCTAAGCCACAAAGCACAGGATCCTTAGAAGCCCCCAGAGACAATATCTCCATGGTGCAGTCCAGCCATATATCACAGGGAACACAGCTTAGGGAGAATCTGCGAGTGAGCTGAGCTCCGGATACCTACTGTTCTGAAGCAGACAATACAGTAGGAATGAAGTCAGGGCGGCTCGCAGAGCAGCCATCACAGGCAGCCTGGGAAGCTTGGCTATATTCTCTTAAAAAGTGGTGGAAATACCTTTAATGCAAACAAAAGCAAGATTTCTCAGTTTTAAAGTCATAATTTCAACAGTTCTCTGTGTTTATTAAACCACCAGCTGATTAAATGCAACCGTATTAAGTGACATATGTATGAAAAGCTGCCCACTGTCATACCATTGCTGTTTATTTACAGGTTAATCGCACTGCCAGCTGTGTCAAGCCATTAATAAACAACAGGAATAAGTTTATCTAGCAGTTTGTTAGTTGTCCATTATTTTATTTGGCATTTTCTTAAGTGCCTATTAAATATAAGTATGTCTTTATGACCATGAAAGAAAAATGGATGGATGGATGAATGGATTTTACTTTGTATAAATGATGGGGAGACCTCCCACTCAGAAATATCAAACAGAGAAGATAAGCCTTTGTAACATCATACCAAAACATCTTATCAAAACTGTCTTTTGAATGAATCTTCAGGCAGGCTGCTTGTGGGATTCTCGTCACGAAAAGAAGATTGAACTGATAAAAGCCATACTGGAAACTCTAGCGTGTGTGAATCATTTCTCTTATAAAGAGAATAAGTATGTTATACTTTTGAAAACAACAACTGGCGGAAACAAAACATTTTGAAGAGAAATGAAAACACACAGTGAAAAGTCATAAAAAGTCATAAAAAGATATTTTCTACACGACGCTGAAAAAGCTACCTACATTTGTCACTGTATTTTGGATAACAAAAAAAAATTAAATCGGTGTAAGTTGGTTACCGTGAAATAAGTAACATCTGTATGTTCCTGCTTGCCTTAAGTCTTGTATTCTGTCTATAATTAATAATGCCTAATCCAATTTAGTACATTAGACATCGCTACATTTATGACACATTAATAACAAAGTCATAATTTAGTATTAAAAATCTAAATATATTTACAATAGGAACACTGTGTCTGCTATAGTAAGAATTAAAGAAAAACAACGTACCTTTTTCTTTGGTCACAAATTTGGAGTAATGGCGGGTTTTGGGCTGTATTCTGTGCCTTCAACTCCAGTTCGTAAGGCTGGAAACATCCCTCACGCAGGGCTGCGGCACTCAGCCTGACATCTGGGAGCCCTGGGTGCTGCGTCACTCAGGATGTGGGCTGTGGCCGACGCGTATGAATTTAGCATCAAGCAGTTTTACCCACTCACGTCTGTTTCTGCTCCCTTTGCGTCTGTGAAAGTGGTGGGAGAGGTGACACGTCGAAAGGTCACTAGTGCTGCTTGAGGCTACAAGTTACACCTTGATGTTGAATTACTGCTTAATAAATGTATTTATCTAAATAATAAAATTAAAATTAAATCCAAATACACATCTGTAGACATACCAAACATCGCCTGGCTGTCACTCTACCGAGTCCACATCAAAGACACAGTAACCAAAAACTCCCTGTGTCATCATGGTATTTTTTTACCACTCTGTGGTGGGGAATGGCAAAAGGGTGCTACACTGTGTGATTAGTATACTCCGTAGCCAGGGCTCTCACCTAGTACTGTGTGATTAGTATACTCCGTAGCCAGGGCTCACACGTAGTGCTGTGTGATTAGTATACTCCGTAGCCAGGGCTCTCACATAGTACTGTGTGACTAGTATACTCCGTAGCCAGGGCTCCCATGTAGTACTGTGTGATTAGTATACTCCGTAGCCAGGGCTCCCACGTGATATTGTGTGATTAATACACTCCGCAGCACAGCACAATGGAGTTCATGATTAATGCCTTAATTTGTGATTTATTTGGAGTGGTTTTGGACACAATGACATATGGCCCTCCTGAATACTCTCGTCAGCAAACACTGTACCACTGCTGTAGACCAAAGTGATCCCTTGGCCGCCATGTTTGCTGCTATCCGATCTGTGCAGCCTGCCAGATTCGTTCCTTTCGGGTCCGGTTCATGTATAGTGTACATGTGCGCGTGCCAGTCGCATCCTTGGCATCATGTCTGTGTTCCATGCTCAGGCACGGGTAGCAAACACACTAGATATGTACCATGACCAGCTGAACCATGCCCAACTGAACCGGAGTGATTACACTAGTCAAACAAACTAGACTTTTGGGATCAAACATACTCAGGCATGGTTTGGATTGCCTAATGTGTGTACACTCTTATAGGCAGATTAGTTGGGTGACTGCAGTTTTGGGAAGAGTGGTGGTGAGGCAAGAGTTATATTAGACAAGGCTTGTCATTGGCTGGTCATTCTACATTCCTTTCCTCACCCATGGTCAGGATTGTAAGAACAAAGTGATAGAAGGTTTCCCCAAAGGTTTCTGGCCTCCCTGTGGCAGGGCACATGCAGACACAAAATATAGTACAGAAAATAATAACTGAATAAAAATGTGTCAGTAAACCATCTTTATTGAAACAGTAGAATCCACAAACACACTGCAGTAATGCACACAGAATCTGTTTGCATAACATGCCAAAGAGTGACTTTAAGGCTTAAGCAATAACTGTGTGCGGGTGAGAGTCTTCGTACACATGCACTCCGGATGAAGCAAACCTGCAAGCATACTTCAAAGAACATCGGCCAGATCATACTGTATATGGCAACCATTTGTTTATTCATGATGGAGTCTTTTCTGCCCTCTTCAACACTATGGAAGAAAAAACATGTCCTATTTGCTACTTTGTAGGTCACCTCTGCAGTATTTGAATATAGTTACAGTTAAAGAAACGGCAAATGATCAATGTCATGAGAGAGACTCTTTGTCCCCAGAAGGTTAATAGTTTGAAAAGATTCTGTTTTGGAACAGCTAGAGGATTCTGAGAAGGAGGTATCTGAGACTTTCGGTGGTTTCAATGGAAAGCTGTGTCTCGAAGCATTTCAAAGAACCGCAGGTTGATGAATAATAAGAAATCGCTGTACCTAACAGGTTAGAAATTAGCCAGCACAGAAAATGTGAGTAATACCGGGTGAGTGAAAACTAAATGTAAAGTGTGCAAAGTGTATGTCAGGCTTTGCAAGACAATGTTCTAAAACCACAGTGAGAAAACAGCAGTAAAAACTACCTGACAAAAAACTACCTAACATTAAATACATAATGTATAACCAGTCACTTACAGATACAAGTGAAGTGTACTTGCAATATCTTCTGTATCATGAACTACTACTATGTTGTGTATAGTACTGAAAAAGTACTCTTCTTCGCTAATGATACAGCAGACTGCTTACAGAGTACTGCTTACAGAGTACTGCTTACAGAGTACTGGGTACCGACGACTCTGAAGCCAATCCCAGAAAACAAGCACAAGGTGAGGGAAGATCCTGGATGGTACACTAGAAGAAAATGCAGACTAATATATACAGTATTGCACATATCACTTGAACTAGCTTAATACCATCCATCCATCCATTTTCTGTACCCACTTGTCCAGTGCAGGGTCATGGCAGGTCCAGAGCCTATCCAGGAAACTTACAGGCACAAGGCAAGGAACGACACAGGATGGGGTGCCAACCAAGCATATGCCAGCTTAATACATTATGGCTGTATTCAGTTTTTGCTACCATAATTTCACTTTCACTGAGGAGATTAGTGTCAAGGTGCCGTTCTCCCATGTCGGTTGTTTTTTAATACTTAAATGTTTTCATATTGCCTGCGAGAGTATGATTCTATCTGTAAGTAAAAAAATGCATCCAAGAAATATACATTTTAACTTCATGTCAGCATCCATCTACCCCCACTGTGTATTATCCAGTGTAGCGGCAGCTCGGA
>JAAGVU020000044.1:9055158-9066764 GCA_011763525.2 Mormyrus iriodes | reverse complement strand
GGGGTTGCCCACTGGATAGCACTGCTGTCCCCCCCCCCCCCCCCACGTGCAGGTACGCTCCCCCCCCCCCCCCCCAACATGACACGGGAGCTCTACCAGGTCCACTTCCTCCACAGCGCAAAGACATTAGCACCCCTAAAGTGCCTGTAGTGTGAATGCAAGTGCGCCATGACTGACTTGCATCCCCTGCCGTATGTTCAGGCTGCCTGGGGGAGGGTCCAGTCGCCCCCGCCCCTTCCATGGCCCTGACCAAGGTAAGTGGCTGAAAGATGGATGGATGTATCTGGAATACAGGAATTTGGTTTCACCTTATTTTATCTGCATTTGAAGATTCAGCAGGGAATGAACATCAAAGCTCGACCGGTATGAAATACGGGACCTTTGAAGGAGCTGTTAACGCCTGTCATTGGCATTGTGCCGTAACCTCCGGCAGACATTACGCTCTAGAAGGCAAAACGTGTTTGTCCCTGAGTAACACAGACGGTGAACACCGTGTTCCCGAGGCGAGCTGCTTGCAGGGACCTAAAAGAAAGGGAATGGATCATTTTGCAAGGACTTCCTGAACCAATCCACAGACAGAGGTCGACTGGACCTGTTTCATGCTCTAAGATGTCATATTATAAGCCTCCTTAGCTTTGCTGTGCTAGCAGCTCTCTGCTGTGTCCAGGGCGAAAATGAGGTAGCTATTCTTCACATAAACAAGGAAATAAGGCACATAAACACAGTTACTGATAGCTGTAAATATCACTTCAGACCCTACAGAAAAGGCGAAACTGAAGAGCAGGTATGCACATATGTGTTAAGGAAGAACATTACCTGATGGCAGAGCTTCATTGGTTCGCTGATGACTTGCAGGAACTAATCTCCTCATTGAAGGATGCCAAGTTTGATTGTTTTAAAAGTATTTTAAAAGCTATACTGGTCATTGTATGGAAGAGGAGGGTCACACTGGCTGGACAGAGACTCCACAGAGGGCCAAGCAGAGGAAGCCAAAGGTCCCTTGTAGTCCAGATTATGTCTTGTCCTGCAACCAAATGACAAGTAACAATTCTTGAGGTGGACACAGACAGGGCTGCCGTAAAGGGGGGGGGGGGAGACTTAGGACATTTCCAAGGGCCCCTGAGCGATAAGGGAGCTAAAAATTTTGCACTGTAATTGGATCAGTGTGGGTTGGGGTCTAAAATCTGTATTGGGTCTAGTCTGCAATGGGTTGGTGCCCCATCCTGGGTTATTCCCTGCCTGCACCTGTGGCTTCCGGGACAGGCTCCAAACCTCCATGACCCTGCATAGGACAAACGAGTAGAGAAAATGGATGGATGGAGGGATGTTAGTTCTAGTCTACTGAAATAATTTAACAAAAATGTAGTATTTGTGGTCAGCAGTGACAAACCTGACCAGCCTCTACAATGAGTTTATACTTCCTCTGGGCCTGAAGAGGTCCGCTCTGGTGAGTGAGACAATCTTTAACTAAACAGAATTTGGCACTGGTGGCTGGACTAATACAGTAATAATAATCTTGGGGAAATGGGTCTCAGGTCAGTAACCTGAGATGTCTTTGGTGGGCAGGGACTGTGTTTTGTGAACTCGTTTAGTTGCTGAGCTTAAATGAACATTTCATGAATGCCATGTCTATAGTGACTTATAGTACCAATGCTAATGTGTGTTTTTCAGTCTGTCTGGCTCCCGGCGTGGTTTGCAGGGACAGTGCTAAGCAGCTGAACCAACACGTTAGACTGGATCGGCATTAGAGGCAAGGTGCGGCTGTTCTTCCCCACCGCATCTGATTTCACTGGGCCCATTATAAGCAGGTGCCCAGCCCTCGTACCCATAGCGATTGTGCAGAGCGGCTTGCACAACTGCCCCTCCCCTTCCTACGGCACTCCTCACAAACAGACGCCTACCCAGGCGGCTCTCCATGCTGAAAACCAAAACGCTGCATGTTCAGACGCATTTATACCACTTCATTCGACTTTCCCAACATGCATAATTCTCTGATTATCCACCACGTACTCAGTGCCGCTAAAAGCCCATGTGGGGGCTACTGCAAGCTTCACAGCCGGCGCCCCCTGCGTGAGACAAAGTGACATTGACTTGCTAAAAGACGTTGCTTATTGAGTTGACCAGCACTTGCTTTACATATAATCATGCAAAACACATTAAAAATACAGATAGTGTGGGTTTATTATTCACTTGCACGTGTCAGGACTGAGATGACTTCTCATTTCAACCTTTGATGACATGAAAAGTTCTTTGATCAAGGGTCTTTCAACAATGTCCTTAGAAACATCAGTACCATGTTAAACAGGATGATTTAAAGTAATTGCTTTGATTCTATGCTGAAAGATCAGTTTATCTTAAAAACAGTTCTGTGAATTTATGCATTAAAATATGGAAAAAAGAATGCAAAATAGAACTATATAAATGCATAGACATGCATATAAAAATAGAAAGTACGAACTATTATGGTAATATTAATATCAGAATATACAGCGATTTATCTTACCTTATATTTATCTTCAATAGGTGGCACTTGCCAGTTACATTAATCTTATATATGAAATTATCAGACAATGTATTATGTGAAAATGAAAGTTCAATTATAACACATCTTATTTAACACAGGAATATTCAGGTATTTTTTTGTCCTGAGAGCATGTGAACAGCTGCTGGTCCGCCTTAACCACCTTAATATACTAAAAACCGAATCGCATGATTCCGTGTAACACCCCAGGTAGGTACACCTTTTTTCCTGCGGCAAGGACAATAACATTCACAATAACGTCAGCGTGCAAGGATCATCCACGAATAATAATATTATTATTATTATTATTATTATTATTATTAACAACGTATTTTTTGAGAAGTTACAGTAGTGTTTGGAGTTCCCTTCTACAACATTTCGAAATATTGTGCAAAAGTTCACGACAGGAAAGTAGAGAGAGTTTCAGTCCTCCGAAAGGCTGCAGCGTACCCCCCCATGCTGACGTCCCGTGCCCCCTCCCGCGGGCTCCGCAGTGCCGCGATGCGCGAGGAGGCGGAGCGGCTCCGCGTGCGATCACGTGGGACCGGGAAGGAGCCCAGAGCGCCGCCGCAGCGGGGTCCGGCTCGGGTTCGGCTGCACGGTAATGCGGGCGAAGAGGCCGGGTGACCTGGCCGGTAGACCGTCGGGGGGGCTTTGCTTTCGCGGCGCCGGAGGGGTGGAGCTGCGCGCGCTGTAATTATCCGCGAGCTGGGGGCGGACTCGCGTAGCCGGCATTGCAGCGCGCGCCCGGCTACCCGCGGCGCCCCGTCGGTTCGGCTCCTTTTCAGCTTTTCGCCCCGATTCTTGATCGCGTTCGGGGGCCCGTTTCTTTCGCAGCGCCATGAGCCACCGCCGTTCGGGGTGCGAAGCGGGCCGGACCGGCGCCGGAGATCGGGTAAGCGGCGATGTTTCGGCGTAGCGCCATGCTGCCTATGCGGCGCCCGTGCGCCCCGTCCCGCGGCGACGCCTGACTTCTCCCTCCCCACCTCGCCAAGGAAAAAGCGCGGAGCGAGTCTCGGCGGCGCGGGTGGAGGAGGGCGGCGCGGGCGGAGGGAGCGGAATGGCGGGGGTCCGGGGCGCCCTCCCTGCGGCGGCGCGGCGGCTCTCGGCCCGCGTGCCCAGCACACACACACCTATATATAATATATATACTATGATATACATGGACATTTAGAGAAAGCTGCCGCGTACCCCCCAGCCAGCATGACGTCCAAAGCGCCGGCTAAAGAGAAGAAGTCCTTCGGGAGGAGGCTGTTCCGGCGCGGCTCCGCCGGCGGCTTCATGAGCCGCGTCCTGAAGACCCTGTCCACGCTGTCCCACTTCGGCTCCGAGGGGCCCGGCGTGCAGAGTGAGAAGGACGACGGCGGCTTCGCGGCGTTTCGGAGCGGGGCCAAGGGAGCCGCCAGCCCCGGCGAGGGCGACGGGGACAGGGTGCCCGGGCTGTCCGGGCTCCGGAACCACGGCAACACCTGCTTCATGAACGCCGTGCTGCAGTGCCTGAGCAACACGGAGCTCTTCGCCGAGTACCTGGCGCTGGAGCAGTTCCGGGGAGCCGGCGCCGGGCCGCAGGACGAGCCGGAGGACACGGCGGAGAAGGGGGTCGTGCACGGGCGGAAGGACGCCCCGGGCGGCGGGGAGGTCACAGAGCAGCTGTCCGGGCTGGTCCGGGCCCTCTGGACCTTCGAGTACACCCCCCAGCTTAGCCGGGACTTTAAGGTCGGTGCTCGCCTGGACGGGACCGTGCATGCCGGGCTTTATGCTAGAGTGTTCGTGCAAACCGTATGTAAGAGGAATCTTTGCTTTGGGTAGTTTTATTTCTTTATTTGCCCCCCCCGGCAGAATGCACGTGCACCCTAAATCATGCGCTGCCTGAATGTGGAGGAAGGCATGTTAGAATCTGCAGTGGTGCCCCTTACTTGCTGTGTGAGAAACATGGCATGTTAATTAGATTAACATGTCCAAAGAGTTTCCTGGCGCCTGGGGAGCACTGGACGGCTCACTTGGTGTTAGACCGCTGCTCCTTCCGCCCCCCTATGGCCTGCAGTCCCTGCCAGGGAGCCTGTGGCACGAGGCTGGGGTGCCCATCCGACAGGGTGCCAGTCCACAGTCACACACTAGAGGCGATTTAGACACCAAATCTGCGTGTTTTTGCACTGTGAGGATGCAGCGGAAAGTCAGATGACCTGGGGGCAGCACGCTCCCTCCACACACAGCGACAGTGGGATTCACACCCCCACGACCTTCTGTGATACCCAGGGCTAAATGTGTTGAACTTTTTGAGAGTCTTATGGGGTATCTGATGATGCTAGTTTTGGTTTTATGGTTGACGATTGCTACTAAATAGGCCAGTTTTTCCTCTGTGATGGGACTCCTGGAGATGCACTGGCAGCTTAAGGGACAGGTTTCTGCTGGCACTCCCGGAGACGCACTTTGCAGCTTGGCAAGTGCACGGGCAGCCCTCGTTTTTCAGATGTCCGTGCCCTTCATTGTGAAGGATACGCATTAAACTACATTGCTGGATTGTGGTGTTCTCATCAGATTACTGTTTAGAGGCAGTTCTGTTTTTCTGGTTTTTTTTTAAGCACTTCTTTACGTTCATTACTTTGTTCCTGAAGAAAAGCTTTAATTGCCTGTAACTTAGGTTCCATGTTAACACAAAGGTTGTAAAGTGTATACCTGGTGCTTCGCAGTGAGTTTGGAGTTTCCTGCCTTACGCTGCAGCCTATAACTTGCCATTGTGAAAACACTCTGCTGACCATGGGATTTGAACCAGCAACCTCCTGTTCACAAGCACTGTGTCCTAAGCCTCTGTTCCACACACCACCCCCAACTTTTGTGGAAGTTTTCAGTGTTCCAGCTCGGAACATCGTCACCCAGTCTCCGTGTTCAGAAGTGACTTTCACTTCCATTTATAAGAGTCACATGACCTATTTCATACTCTTAGTTGACCAGCAGCTGTGTTTAGTCTGCAGATTATAGTACTCATGATTACTGTGGGATTTGAGATCATGTACCTTGCTCAAGGATACAACAGCAAAGATCTCTCTCCTTGGGATTTTAACAGTCAGCTTTTGGATATGAGCCGCCCGTGCTGCCCCTTGGGCTTGCCGACGCTGTTCCGTGAACGTTGGTTGCGTGATCACAGTGGAAGGAGGTGTGCCCAGCAGACAGGCCAAGCAGTGCCCCTTTGTCTCCTTGTGTTGTTACACCTTCTTGATTTGCTGCAGAGATTTTTTCTTTGTTGATCAGCAGGTTTGTTGAAGCCCTTGGGACTCTGCTACCCTGCACCGCACCTGGAGATTACAGGCCCACATCTGGCGTGTAAATGCATTATGTAGGTTTACAAGCGTTGATTTGGAAATGAGCTGTTCTGGCAGACAGGCGGGATCAGCCGATGGGGCCTGCTTCAAGGTAGAGCTGGGAACTTGTCTTTCAGGTCATTGTATTATTGAGTCATATTAATTAAGGTCAGAGTGGTTAGTGATGAACGATGAGCTGAAGGGCCATTCTTTTCACCCCAGTAAGGAAATGTTTGACTCCGATCATGTGTGCAGGAAGTTAAATTAAGGGCCCATTTGTTGTTGCTATAAGAGATGTTAGTGTGCTTTTTCTGTAGGTGGCAGGCCCCCCATAGGGAGTCGGGGATCTGATGGTCCTGTGGTGTATTCCAGGTTGCCACCTGCGTTCTTGAGAGAGAGGCGACGTTTATGGAGCCAGAGGGGTATTGGGACTGTGAAAATGGGTGAAATCTGCACACTTGATCTGTGTGTGATCCGTGGATGTGTTTGGGCCTCGGGTTTGGTGGTGCTCTTGGATTTATTTATTTATTGAAAAGTTTTACCGAATACTTTAGCAGTTACCAGCAGGGGTTATCGAATCATTCGTAGTGCTGTCATGTTAAACTTTCTTTTCCAGTCATGTTCAGATTGATTTAAATGCAGCTGAGCACTGTAGGGACCTCATGAAAGCTTGTTTCTGTGAATTTGTAAATCTTGGCAACATATTTTTGCTCTCATGTTGTTGCGTGTTGTCCTTACATGGACGTGTTATTTTATGGTTTAAATATCTCCAGGAGCAAATTAAATTAATATTCTGTATGCAATTAGTTTACATTGTTTAGATTTTCTTGCAGTTTTGGATTTTGGGTTGGTATGCACAGTGATGTATCTGCTGTCATTGCACTATGCCTCCAGTAGCTGGAACATAAACATTTATCTCTGTTTTGCTGTTTATCCTGCTGTAAATGTGTGGATATTTGGACACTGGTCCACTAAGAGAAATTGTACTCCTTTTTTTTTTTTACTAGATGCTTTGTGCTTCAGGTCTGACTGTTCTGTACTGCAGCTGAAGCCTTTGGATCCTGGAGAGCGGTGAACTCGCAGGTCCTCGGTTTCCTGCAAGTGTCCGAACCTCTAGGAATGGAGCTTTTCCAGCATTTTGGGGGATGTGCAAAGCGCTGGCTTTCGGCTCTGACACTGTCATTACCCAACGTTGCCAATTGGCTTGCCATGCCCCGCCACCATGGCAGAAATGGACGTGTGGGCAGATGAAATCGCAGATGTTTCTGTGCTTGGTGCAGTGAACAATAAATAAAGCCACAGAAGACAGATACCCACCTGCCCTTTTGGGTGATTGGTGTATTTGCTCACATCTGTATTACGAGACGGTCAGCAGATGCCAGGCAGGTGTCTCTGATTGCTAGGCCTCCCCAAGGCCAGTGGTCAGTGGGCTGGTACATCAGAGACACCTCCCACAACTGCTTGGCCCCGTTGTCCAGTCTCTCTGCAAGGTGGTGGAGCACAGAAGGACGGAGACTTGGGAAGTGCAAGTTGTTTTTGTGGTTATTCTGAAATTGAAATTGCTTAAAAGCCACGTAATTGTGTAGTAGTTTTTAAGCAATTTTAGAAAAAGTACTACAATCAGTGTATGTCGGGGCAGTTGATTGTTGGCCCCTTCAGTAACCAGTTATGTTGGAAATGACTGAACTGCCCAAGACTCTGACCTGGATGAGCCAGTAGAAGCTGGAGGGATGGATGGATGGATAATTAATTGAATTCCCATTTCTGAAATGAAAATCAATAATGGGGTGTTGAGTAATGAAAATCAGTCTGTTGTCGTCATGATGACGGCAATAATAATTAAGTGAAATTCTGACCTCTGGTTCAGGATCAGCTGTTTTTGGTTACACTGTTTGATGCCTGTCGCGACAGCTGAACTATTAAGTAATGATTTTTAAATTATAAATTAGATAACATTAAATTAGTTAATGATTCATGCATTATAAATTAAATACTTCCTTTGTTCTGCTTTAACATGGTTTGATGGCACTTTATTTTTCCTACTTTAACCCCGTCTGTAATGCTAAGTTTTCCATAACTAATAATTATTTATCCCTTATCTGTATGTATGTTTGTTGCTGTTTAAATGAATTTAAGCACCACAAAATGCCATCTCTTTTCCCAAGAAAAGAGACTCCTTAAGCCAGCCTATTTAGGTATTATTTTCCACCCTTAAACCTTCTGCCCAAATGAAATTGAGAGGAGGGAATTTTTCACAATGTTCAGTGGGTTGATAGGTTCAGCACAAAGCAGACAAGATTCAAGACTCCTCATTGGCCACGTATAACTGGTGCATTTGGACTGACTCATTCAGCCACACTTGGTCATAAAAAGCTAAACGAGACAAAACAAAAAGGATATTTAATATGATTAATTAGGGGTGTGTGGATAACTGGAATTATTTTTATTTAGCTATAGCGTAGCAGTGCAGCAGGTGCTGTACATTTCGATGGAACGCTCTCACGTTGTTTAGTTGTCAAAACCACACGGAGTGAGAATGGGATCAAAATGGCTGATTGTCTGTATCCTGGTTGATATCGCTGGGAGGCCGAAGAGAGGGAAATGTGAAACTCGGTGGCTGGTCACATAAAACCCCTGATACGTAGCAAATATATTCATCTGTTGTCAGTTTTAGCAGAGCCGTGCAGAGTCACATCAACGGAAATTCAAAATGCTCGACCATCACGTGGTTCATGTAGACTTCAGATAGTTCCAGGAAGTGCCTGGCGGATCCTTTGAATGCATTTAATGCAGAGAGACAGAGCACTTTTTATTGACTATAATCAACAATATATTGATTTGCAGTATTTGTGTAGCACATGACTTATGTATGTCGTTACATCAATACGTTTATTACAAAGTGAAATTCGGTATAAATAGTGGTTGCCTTGTTGAAATATTTTGGGCTTACCTACTTTAAATATCATGTGGCTGCTGTTTATTGCTTGAATTCTCTTTTTTTTTTTATTTATTTTTAACTATGTTCTTAAACTTGTATGGCAGCCAAGAGCAATCATATCCTAATGTTTACTGATATATTTAGAGGGACCGGAAGAGAAGAAACGTTTTAACATTCAGATTAGGTAAAATGTTCTAACGTTTCTTTAGTTCATGGTGGTTTCAGTAATACTGTGCGGACTGAGGACCTTAATAATCTTAATGCCTTAATCACTAATAAACTTGAACATGAATATGCCAAACTTGTCTGTGCCCTTTGCTTCATAGTGTCCTTGCATATAGTCTCCCTCTTTCTTTGCTGTGCTCCATGGAGATGCCCCAGTCACTCAGAAAAAGGAGTATAAATGTACGGTTCCCCCAGTGACATGGAGAGGCGAAAAAACAGTTGTCTCAAGTGAGCAGGAGAAATCTCACTGTAACTAAAGATATAGAGGTAATCATATTTAAACAATGCATTTACACATTTTCATGAAGACCACACCACTGGGAAGCCTAATGTTTTGTTTATCACAAAGGAGAAACGGGGAAAGGCTTGCAAAAGCCAAGATCATTTGCTCCAGTAAAATATCGAACGAATATTTCACTCCCATAAAAAAAACAAGAAATCACATTTAGAGCCAGTTTCTCTAATTTCTCAATTTTGGAATGTCCAGTATCCTAGCCTAATCTGTTCATGTTCCCTAAATCAAGTAATTTAGCGGGGGATAACTAACATGGTTTAATGCACATGTTAATTTGATGCTAAGGGGCTGATAATATACAGTCAAATTTTTTTAACGTCTTGCCCGTTAGAAGTGCATCACGGATAGCCTATTCTGCAGCAACTCTGTTGCACTAATATTTGACGCTAACTTCTGGAAACTACTGAGGATCTTCATCACCTGCCAGTGCTGTAAAAACGGACTGTTGACGTGACTCCCTCTCTTCACGCCTCTGAGGTGTCGGCTTTCCTGCAGGCGTGCTGGAATATGGCTGCGTATAAATACACATGAGTAACTAAAAGACGCCGGATGCTGGGCGTTCAGGAGCCCGTAATGCTCCGATGATTTACCTCCGATAAAGTGCCAGTATTCCTGTCCTTACGCTCTCTACTTATGCTTTCCATTTGCCCATTATTTACGTTGCAAATGCCGTAGCTGTCACGCGTATTTACGAAGGAGGTGACCTTTTTTGCCTTGGCTTTGATTTATTGTATCGGCGATATCCAATACCCAAACAGTAAGGGCTGTAAATGTTACTTCCGTGCATGTAGATGTCAGGCTGGGCTGCCTATGAGCAGCGGCCTTTGCTGTACTTAGCCACCACGGGCCTCACTGTTTTTCCGGCGAGGTTTCGCACTTGATGATGAACGTGCCGCTGCGGGGCCGCTGTAACATAAGCCACTCTACCTGTGTGTGTCTGCACATGTTGTTTGGCCCCATTGTGCCACGTTCTGCCCGGACAGCCGCGCAACATGTTATTAAAGGGGGGGGATGCTCTGCGACGCTGACCGTGCGGTGCTCCGCAGGGTCGCTGTGTCAGAGTCGGCCTCCACTGCGGTCATCAGCGAACGACGGATGGCAGAACTGTCCCCGCGTGAAGTGTTCCCCCAAAACATATGTTAGAGGCAGATTTCCTTTTGTTGGATACAACAAGTTGTTTTGTTTCTCATTCGTAAGTAAAAAACTCTTTAAGGGTCATCAAGCTCCTGACCAATTCTGTTGGTGTCCATTTACCAGTTAAAATACAGTAAGACATGTTGTCAAGTATAGTTTTGATTACCTACAGCAGGAAATCACCTTTTCCCATGCAGTTTGGCGTCAGGAAAAATCATGTATATTTTGTTTTGATGTGAAAGCTATGGACTGATCTGCATCAAGGGCCCGGCGGCCGGCGCTCATCGTGGTTCTCACTGGCCCAGCTCCGTGCCGCCCGATGGCTGGCGCTCATCGTGGTTCTCACTGGCCCAGCTCCATGCCGCCCGGTGGCCGCTGTTCATCGTGGTTCTCATAGCCCAGCTCCGTGCCGCCCAGCGGCCGGCGCTCATCGTGGTTCTCATTGGCCCAGCTCCGTGCCGCCCGACGGCCGGCGCTCATCATCATGTGCTTTGAAATCCCGTGTGAGGAAACGCATACTGTGAATTTAATGCATTTGTTCTGAGTTGACTCAATTAGTTAATGATATCTTAGTAGGTGTTTTGTTTTTGATATTAAATTGTGTTGCAAATATTTCAGAATTTCACCAGGGCCTGTACTGTCTTGCAGCACGCCGTGTCGAAGAACGCGCTGCAGTATAGGGGTAACGCCCAGCATGATGCCCAAGAGTTCCTGCTCTGGCTCCTCGACCGGGTTCACGAGGACCTCAACCACCTCGTCCACCCCAGCAACAGATCCTCCTTCAAGGTGAGCGTTGGGCTCCAGGGTCTGCGCCATACCACCCAAAAGTGACACGAGATGGACAGCAACGGAGACGTGTAGCTTCCAGGAGTCGGGCTCCGCCTTTTGTTCTGGGAGGCGCAGCATATGCATTGTGCTGAATTACCTGTTTCTGCAGGACATGCTGAATGTGTTTAGGGACTCGGGTGCCTCTATTACTGTTAAAGTGACGAACGCTTCACCTAGGAGAATTGTTGATAATGGATAACCCCTAGACTGGGGCTGGGGGTCTGAGCATAGAGTAACCATTCTTGATCTGTTCCTGGTTTGAATTTCGGTGACTCTCTCTGGAATAGGTCATCTGTTTAGCCTGGAGCAAAGGAGACTAAGGGGGGACATGATCCAGGTGTATAAGATTCTAACAGGTCTGGATGC
>JAAGVU020000044.1:9037153-9051325 GCA_011763525.2 Mormyrus iriodes | reverse complement strand
TGATAGCGGAGGAAGTATGGAGGCAGGAACAAACCAGAGTCTGTGATAGCGGAGGAAGTACGGAGGCAGGAACAAACCAGAGTCTGTGGTAGCGGAGGAAGTACGGAGGCAGGAACAAACCAGAGTCTGTGGTAGCGGAGGAAGTACGGAGGCAGGAACAAACCAGAGTCTGTGATAGCAGAATACATGGTTTGTTTTATGATGCTGATCAAGTTTTAAAACGCTTTGTTTATTGTTATTTTATTGTTATCATCTTAATGTTTAAAGTGTGTAGTGATGCAAATTTTATTTGTGGTTTTCAGTGTAAAATTTTGTGAAATCATTTTAGTTTGTGTATCAGTACTTTTTCAACCCATTTTAACGGCACCGCAATAATACTGATGACTGTGATCATTTTGTTCATGATAATCGTGATGTTAAATTTTCATACCATTTCATCTCGTGTGTGTGTGTGTGTGTGTGTGTGTGTAAATGGCATTATATTATATTATAAATATCGCCTTGTTTCCTTATACTGAGGGACCTTTCTGCTGCTCATCTTGCTGTAAGGATCAAAACCTCCAGTCGTCAATTAGTTAATCCCTGTGATCAGGATGAGGGGGTTCCTTGACGGCTCATAGTGCTGTTTCTTTGGCCGTTTCTTTCTTTAGTCAGTGATAATGTCATTTTATTCCCCATGTGCTACATTTTTTAAATTTTAAGAAAATATTTTGTCCATGTCCCAGGAATTTTATTACTGTCTCATTCTCTTTTAAGGTAAGTCAGAAAGTTATTTAGACTAAGTTGTTTGTGGTTTTTTTTTCCCTCAATAGTTTGAGTATATTGACGGCCCAGATGTGTTCCGCTCTGCAGTCATTATCCTTCATACGTCATAAAAATGAAGGCGATTAGCTGAAATACAGTGTGGCAGTAATGTATGGCTGTTTAGGCCTGTGCTGTGAATTTAACTTGCCCAGAAAGATGATCTTCTCAGCACTTGTCTATATGGCTTCAGTTTCACGTTCCTCTGAACAGTCTGACATCTGAATGTAACACACTCCATGTCAGTTCAGTATTTTCTCAGAATACTCTGGGTTTATTATACAAAGCAGAGGGTGCCTCTTTCTCTGCAGAATAAAGACCACACATCTGCTCTATCCACTTGTTCAGCTGTGGCTGTCTAGACACTATCCCAGAATTCAAAGGGCAGGACAGGATTTCAGTCACGTGGTCTACATCTGAAAAGCAAGTTTTTGGGCTATGAGAAGAGAGATTACCTGTGCGAAGGCCGGACGTCTGCACGCACAGACCTGAGACCGCTTACAAATCGTTGCGTCAACTTCTTAATCTGGCAGAACAAATGCAGGCAGTTGGGCGTCTGTGCCAGTGTGAAGCAGGGGAAGTATCTCGCGCAGTGGTGCAATAACCTTGCACCAGATTCGTAACTGTACCTTACACAAATATAAAGAGTTCAGCTCCCCACTACTGGGCCCTGATGCCATCTGCTGTGAAATCCTGATAGGGCTTCTCAGGGGTTATTAGTGAAAGAAGTTAACCCTTGGCTGCCTGAACCAAAACAAAAAGGGCACTACTATTACAGCAGCGCATAATCAGTTGTATGTAATCACTTGTTGTTTTAGCAGTATTCATTGAAATTTGTATCCATGTAGACTTGATAGATACCGGCCAAGTCTAACCACCACCCAGCCAATTCCAGCTTTCAAGCACACAGTGCACATTCAGATCGCACGTTGACCAGCCCTATTTACTGGTAGTTCCTTATTAGCTCTTGGATGTTTGCAGGATTTTCTTTGAGAAAAGCAGATTTCATGTCTTTTCCGAAGGTCTCGGACAGACTGCGATCAGAATTTCTTAGTGGCTGGTTAAAAACTTGCGTTGTTTAGTGTCGGCGTCCTGCAGAAGTATCCATGACCTTCAGTTCATACGAGGTTTTCTGACGCTGGCTAGCACATTTCACTTTCAGATGGTAATTGCCCCATTTCATGATTCCCTTAATATATTAAGAAGCATACCAGAAGGATTTTGATCTATGTAGGTATTTTTTGGTGAAGATCGGTTGTACCTTTCTGTGGGGTCCTCCTCAGTCGTCCCCCACTCGGCGTTTCCTGGTTTGGTGTTTGGCGGATGGTGACAGTTGAACCCTTTCGTTCTGATTCCTGGTGTTTTCTAAGCGCTTTTCACCAAACTTCAGAGACTTCTTTGGTCAATTTTTCTCTTCCTGGAAGGTTCTTGACAGTTTCTGCAGCAGCAGCACAAATGACAATCTGTGCAGCTGGGATTTATAAGATGAGGGTCCTGGCACTCTGTCACAGATGAGTTGAGTTGGGTAAATGAGAATTAATTCTAATCAGATTTGATTTCTGAAAGGTGTCAATAAGTGTCATGAAAGCAATTTTTACACCATATCCTTGCATTTTCTTTTTACGTTTTTTAAATACGCTTGTCTGACACAAACAAGATCATCTGGACAAATATACTGTTTCATTGGCCAATTTTTTTTGCCCCGCAAGATGCATGTTGACTGCCAATAATATTGACCACTTCTATAAATTTTGTTGTAAAAGTTTTGTTTCGCTCGCAGCTTTGCTATATTTCACCTGCAATTTTAAGACTGTGTTGTAGGATTTTGAAAAATGTTCATTCACCATGGTAGAAGTTGTGGTAAACCTTTGGGTCGTGACCATGCAGCTGAGCGAGTGCTCTTTTTGAGGGTTTGGGGGCGCTGGCCAAATTGCAGCCAAGTGGCGTGACTGTGTGAGGGAAGTATTATGGTGGCTGTGTGACTCATGTCTGAACAACAGCCTGCAGGGAAACGGTCGCTGACGTGTTGATGCAACCGCTTGTGTGTTTTCTTGTTGACATTCACAGCCTTTCGCTGTTTTCCATACAGAGTTAGTCAGCGCTGCTAAGGAACATGCTGACGTTTGAATGCTTTTTAGCTATATCCCATGTGTCTGGGAATTGCGGGGGGTGGCGAGTCAGACCATCAGTGTTCTTTGGCTAATTCATTCGATTGCAACGTAAACTGTATTCATTGGCAGGATGTGGCTCCCTATTTAATAGGGGCCCGACTCTCTGCTTTGATAGGGGCCCGACTCTCTGCTTTGATAGGGGCCCGAGCCCGACTCCTTGTTTGATTTGTAATATTGGTGATGGTGCAGTTAGAATGACTGAGTGAATGGGGTTAGCGTGTGGGCCTTTAAATGGTTAACGATCCTGTCAGGGTACAAGGACACAGCAGCTAGTTACCAGTAAGCTAGAAGAGAACAGGCACTTGCGCAGATGAACCTGTTGCTCCTTCCTGCTTGACGGGCAGACCGCTCTCTCACTGTGTTCTTGTGTGCTCCAGCTTTCACACCAGGCCTGGGCCCCCCTCACACCACACTCCTGCTGTGTTCCTCTAGGATGTAATGCTCACAACCTGCCCTTTCTCTGCCCAGGCCCCTGTACGTCACTGTGGTGTACCAGGGGAAGAAGTCTCACTGTATGAGAGTCGGGGTGGCTGTACCTCTCCACAGCACTGTGTTCCACTTGCGTGAAGCTGTCTCCGTGGAGACCAAGGTGCCCTCTGACCAGGTACTTTGTCCGACTACACACCATAGGAACATTAGATAAGTAGATCTATGGCATAAAGATTGGCACAAGCCGCTTAATGTGAATAGCAGCAGTTACTGTACATATCTGGGTATATGAACACACAGGTATGTCTTTTGTAAGTTACTGTGGATAAAGGATGGGGGTCTAAACCCCACCCCTCGTGTCTGCAGGTGGTGTTTTTCTGTTCTCCCTGTGAGGACTCTGGTTCGCTTTGCTGTCCAGAAACGTGTGGTTTAGACCAACTTGTACCTCCAGTAGGGGCCAGCCCCCCCCCCCCCAGCGCTGTACGATGGTCGATGGATGAATGATTATCATTATTATTAGAGTTATTTAAAACTAGAAAGGACATTTCCTAAAGAAAATGCATGATTGCTGTCTGCTTAAAAGCTCAAAAGTATTCAACCAACTTTCATCTAACCCTCCTTCATCCTTTCTTTTTCATCCCTCTATTTCCTTTTTTTTTGGGAAGTATTTGATGGATAGAGGGATGAAAAAGAGGGATGCCAGTTCAATATCAAAAATAAAGACATGCACACTTCTGAATTGGTGGAACATTTCAGATGTGGGACGGAGTTTCTAGATGAAAAGTTGTAGGAGGAGTAAAACAAATTAGTCAATGGGAGGAAAACAGAGGGATGAAGAAGGAATGGATGAGGGTTAAATGGTTGAAATTGGTTAAAAACTGGCTTTTATTCACACAGCAATCACGCATTTTCTCTGGGAAATTCTTCTTCTGGCTTCATTTGATATTTAATATAGTGAAATTTAGTGTAAATATTTTACTTAAATACAGGATTTGCTGCTATTTATGAGCTGTGTCCCGTATGAGTCTGCGAGCGGAGGGCTTTATCTGTGAGCCAGGCTCCTGTTGGGCAGACGGATGCTCTCCTGGCTGCACGCTCAGGGGCGTGAAGGGTCACCTATTGTGTCCACCGGCATCAGTCCCGCTCTGTCCCATTTTCTGGTGTCCCAGCCGACGGTCAGCGGCCTCATTGTGCCGTGGCATGACAATGGGTGGCACTATCACCCCCAGTCATCCCCAGAACTCTCTGTATTCATTTAACTGGGCACAGGATAATGGTTTATTTGATTTTAAACAGTTTGGTCTTTATACTTTGTTTATTTCTTGTGGAGAAACTCAGCTCCTGTTCTGTTGCAGAATAGTGTGTGGGCCGACTTGGTTCAGGATGGTCTGATCTTATTTTATTTTTGTCACACAGATTGTCTTGTGTGAGATGTATTGCGACGGCTTCCACCGTTCATTCTGTAATGACGACGAGGATCTTAATATCATTCAAGAAAGCGACTCGATCTTTGCATTTGAAACGCCGGAAACATTCAGACCGGAAAATACTTGGGCTCAAAGAGGTATTCATTCTACATACATATCTTTTGGGGTTTTTTTTGTAGTATGTGAATAACGGTTGTAAACTGTCATTTGTGTCACTCTAGAGTGAAATATTATCTACGCTTGTTAATGTTCTGAAAAATCATTCTGATAATTAATGATGCTGCTCTGCAGTCCTGATGCTGTCAGGCCTTTAGATCCTTGTGTGGCTGATCGCCACGTTTCCCTGTATTGAAGTGTAATGATTCACAACATGAAACCTGACCTTCTGCTTCGTTTTAGGAAACCTGCAGACAAACCTAAACCAGAACAACCTGAAATACTCATCCGAGAACAACAGGACTGCCTCGTTCATGCAGGGCGCTGTGTCACCCAATAAGAACTCGGACAAAATTGTCCTGCTGGTGTGCAACAGGACCTGCACTGGCCACCAGGGCAGGAGGTACTGGGAAGGCCTTCGTCGGCAGGCTTAGCCACCTCTGACCCTGTGCCCGCTCATTTTTCTCTGGAAAGCTTCATAATCATTTATAACGTGCCTTCTGCATTGTTTACACCGAAACACTGAGTTCGCTTAGCTTTTTGTGATTATTAGGTGGGTACAGCAATATTGACATCTTTCCTAAAGGCCTGATATTGATCCTCTTTGCGGCCTTAAACTTGAAATGCATTCTGGGATTTCTGCAGGGTCTCTGTCACAACGCTGTACTGTAGCATCGTGGGGCGTGCCACATAGCTTAGTTCTTATTAACAGCCAAGGGGCAGTAATGGTACTTAAGGCCAGTTCTCACTTCATCTTTCCACATGCCGTTACGGGCCGCACACGTGGTGAGCGACGTAAGGTTCCTCATCGGGGGTGTTCATTTGACTGTACATGTGCAGCAGACATTATGCGCATTGGTGCGTGTCGACTGTGCATGTGCCAGGATAATGACCAGGCGTTTCCAGGAGGTGGCAGCACTGACTTTGACAGAGCAGAGGTCAACCAAGAAAGAGCTGAAGAAGAATAGCTATCAGTGTAGTATTTATGGTGAAGAGCTATATGAGGATCTGCATATTTAATTTTTATACTGTCCAGACATAACCCTGTGGTATACAGTCTTTCCCAGAGCAAAGTCTATCATGGCATTTTGTTTGTAGGGCGGGGTGGGAGGGGTCCCGCCTTCTGTGGCAAGTATTTAAAAAAAAACACAAAATTCTGTATTACTGCAATACAGCCCAAGCTGAGTAACAACTCTGAAGCTGATCCTGAAGGTTGTACCCATTCCAGTACCCGTTCCACTATTCCTACTTGTATTACAATAAACGCAAATACATCTGCCCTCTGCTGGTCTGGAGGAATATCGCTGCTGTATGCATGCGCCGACCGTGACATCCATGGACAAATGTAGTAGGTACGCGAGTCCTGACACAAGCGTGCGTGGACCTTAACGGCACGTAAAAAGTGAAGTATGGCCTGGCCTTCAGGAACACCACCTCCTGCTGCATCCGCTGCGCTGTGATGTACCTCTAGTCTTCCTCATTTCTCAAATAACTCCATAATGGTGCCATTAGTTTTTTAAAAACGTAGCAGACTGCAGGTTTGGACTGTTTGTCTTTTTGCCTTGTCCTCTGCCTCTGTGGCTTGGAGGCCGGGTCGCCCATGTGCCGACAGCTCCCTGCCTCCACCCCAGGTTTGGCCACCCGTTTGTGCTGCACCTAGAGCGTACGGTGTCCTGGGAGGGGCTCCAGAAGGAGATCTTGGAAAAGATGAAGCACCTGTTGAGGCCAGGGGTCTGCGCAAAGGTGAGGAGGGGTATATATCTTGTTTCATCCATCCATCCATCCATCCATCAATCCGTCCATCTATCCATCCATTCGTCCTCCAAATGCTTATCCTGTGACATGTGACATTTCTGGACTTTAACGGTGGCGGAATGCCGCAGGACGCCCCGTGCTAATTCTCGCTTGTCTGCAGGTGGGCCTCTTCAGCTTGCGTGTGGTGGGCGTGGTGGGAATCACCTACCTTCTTCCTCAGGACCAGCCGCCACTGAGTCACCCCACCGTGGAGAGGTAAGCTCTCTCTTCCACATCTGCCCTTTTGGTCCTGGGCACATCTCCACTCTGCCCTGCCCTGACGTGCTTGATCTTCCCAAGCAACCTTTGCCCCCAAAGAAGTGTTCAAGATTTGTAGCAGTTTCTGCTCAGTGAAATTCAACTAAATTATGCAAACAACTATTTTTTGACACAACTCAAACTGGTGAAATCGCTACATGTGGCCATTTAGTTCTTGTTGCTAGCTGTGATGGAGCAAATGCGATCAGTGCAGCCTAAATCTATAAGAGGTCTGCAAAATGTTAGCTTGAAGAGCTACCAGCTGCAAAGCCAAATTAATGCAATGTGACTTGCGCCTGGTCCGAAGGGCACGGCTCCTGTGATGAGGGCCGTGATAGACACGAGCTCGGAGGATTTAAAGGTTCTCTGTCCTTCCTGGACCCAATGGAGTCCGTCAGGCGTCTGTAGTTATATCTTTAACCGAGCTGCATTTTATTGTTGCTCAGTGTTCTGGGTAATTTTAAGGCAGCTATTTCCTGTGCGAATGGGCTCCCGATTTAAATGGGACAGCCGTATTCATTTTCACTTGCTTTGTGTAAGCAGAACATGTGGGCTTTGTTGTTGTTGCCCGGGGTTATTTATTTAAATCTTTATTCCAGATGAGGTGACCCGAATAACTGCTCGATTTAGCTATTTTATCTGCTCCTCTCGATTCTGTCCTCGGTGTCCCTCGTCCTAATGCTGGCCACGGGTGGTCCTTTGTAAGGCAACATTTATGAAAGAATTCGAAGCAGGCGGAGGGTCAGTGTTTGCAGAGGTGAAGAAAATGTATTTAAATAAAACAAACCTAAGCCCAGATGAACTGGTGTC
This sequence comes from Mormyrus iriodes, assembly GCA_011763525.2. Classification (NCBI taxonomy): domain Eukaryota; kingdom Metazoa; phylum Chordata; class Actinopteri; order Osteoglossiformes; family Mormyridae; genus Mormyrus; species Mormyrus iriodes. The sequence continues at coordinate 9,043,479 of JAAGVU020000044.1, read as the reverse complement.
GATGTGCCACGAACCGCCTGAAGATGTAACATCACGTTAACATTGATTTTCTGGCGCTGGGCCTCCTTTGGCTCATGCTGCTACTTTGGGGTCATTATTTCCAAGGTGTTTTGGTCTCTGGAGCATAAATGGCTTTTAGCCATTAGTCGGGGTCTTGGGGCATGTCTGTACACTCCTTACTCCCTGCTTCTCTTGCCTGTGCAGGGCCTACAAGGCCTGTGGGCTCGGCGGACCCGCCCACGTCAAGGTCGTGGTTGAGTGGGATAAGGACACAAGGGATTAGTAAGTGGCCGACTTCCTGCATGTTCCTGCTGTCCGGGGGCATGGGGAACGTGACAAAGTGACCATGAATGACCACCAGTTAAAAGCCCATGGTCCTGGACTGGAGAAAAGCATTTAGATGATGGATGGAATTGCATTTTGTGTGTGGATCTTCTGTGTGCACTTCTTGGCAATATTCAAACCCAAAACTAATGAATGGCTTTGTATTAGCGTGTGACAGACCTGTGTGTTTGCAGTGGCTATGACCCCTTGAAGTTTTACTAGTATAGTTATTTAAATGTAAACCGTCCCATATACTGGTTAGGGGTCGTGTCCAAAGAACAGTGTTATAATTCTCACGTAATTCAAACTCACTAGTTACCCTGAATTGCTGTATAAATAAAGTGAATAAATCGATGCAGGTGCATAAGTAATGTGTGCAACAAGCCAGCTGCTTAAACACGGTCTTCTCTTTCTTTCTGTCTGGCTGTCACTCCATGTGCTCGCGCAGTCTGTTTGGGAGCCTGGAAGAGGAGTACACCCCAGATGCGGAGAGCGTTCGCCTGCACCGCGAGCTGCACAGCCAGCCCCAGGCCTGCACCCTGGCACAGTGCTTGCAGCTGTACACTAAAGAGGAGCAGGTCAGGGCAGCCTTGGGGGGGGGGGGTGTCGTTCTTCTGTTGAACTTTGTGCTCCACACAGGCAGCTATGACCTTTTTTAGTCAGAAGTGACCTGTGCACGCTACGCCTTCCTGTGGCACTTTTTTTATTTCCTATGATTTCATGCTTACACACACACACACACACACACACACACACACACACAGCTGTTATAGGTGTAACTAGTGATGCACCGATAAGGAAATTTCAGGTCGATACTGATAATTTCAAAAACTGACACCGGTACTGGTTCTGAATAAATAAGTTCAAAGGGACTCTCCACCCAAAAAAATGTATATATGTAAATATTTATTTTTGGTTAGAAAACACACTCTAGCGTACAGCATACACAGCTCTGTTTTGTATAACTGTTCACATCTTAATTCATGTATTATATATGTATTATAACTGTTCACATATTAATAACATTTATAACAGAGAAGGGCTGATCATAAAGTGTGTAAACTCTGTCATTTTCCCAGCAATGTCTTTTGATTTCGCACCGTCTGCACTGAGTTTTCTTTTGCTATCGAACGTTCCCGTTACTGACGGACTGGCGATACTCTGCAGCGCTGCAGCCTTCCTTATTGGAACCGATGTTGTTCCTCAGAAACTCTTGCCCTCCGCCGTCTCGCCTTAAGGTGATCTGTCAAATTTGCTGTGTTCAAATGTTTATTATTAGATCCTCTTCATGAAGTTTCTGCAGAGAAACATTTGAAAAACGCATTTCTAGCGACGTTAAAATAATTCCACACGGCAGAAATGTTTCCAAACGTTTAGTATGTGGCTGTACAATCGATTTTAAAGGGAATTATCTGCGGTAAGTATCAGCTCATTTTTAGCCTTCAGCCGATGGCAAATTGTTGCTGTATTGCCCAATAAAATTGGTGCATCTCTAGGTGTAACTGCACAAAATTCACGATTCGGTACAAACTTGTGTGATTCCCCCATTAACTCAGCTTTCACACACGTTTCATTTTCAGAGTCATTTTCCGTCAAATAAGACAAACGCGCTTCCCGAGGTTATTCTCTCACATTTAATTGGGACACTCCCAAACTTTGGGGTTTGGCTTGGGTAAGGGCCCAGTTCTATGCCATTGGATGTCTGACTGCTCAGTCGGGCCAGATCGACATCCCCACGCCCCCGTGTCTGTGTTTCGGCACGGAGAGCATGAGTGCTAGCTAAGTGTGCATGTCGCTTTAGCGCTGATACTGAGGATCTTCCTGTGCGCTCCAGCTGGCCCCAGATGATGCCTGGCGCTGTCCCCACTGCAAGCAACTGCAACAGGGGCGTATCAAGCTCAGCCTCTGGACCCTGCCGGATGTCCTCATTCTGCACCTCAAGAGATTCAGACAGGTACCAAGTCAGCTGGCTAAACACTGCATGTTCGCTCTGGGGTTTTAAGCCTCTGGAGCACTGTGTTGTGTCTGCGTTCACTTGGTGAATGTTGTCTTTGGGATGGAAAGAATGTGCGACTCAGGTTAGCTGCTTAAATTGGTGATAGTCATTTCTGTTTAGCAGAGAGTCGCGTTATCACTGCAGGTGTTGTGTCTTGGCCCAACAGGAGGTGGACAGGAGAGTGAAGATACAGAATATGGTGAGGTTCCCCCTGGTGGGGATGGACATGGCGCCCCACATGGTGAAAAGGAGTCAGAGCAGCTGGAGCCTTCCATCGCATTGGTCGCCCTGGAGACGACCCTACGGGCTGGGTCGAGACCCCCATGACTACCTGTATGACCTGTATGCCGTGTGCAACCATCACGGCTCCATGCACGGGGGACACTACACGGGTGAGGCTCTGCAGTGCACACTATCCGACGGTCTAGTGGGCTTGCCATCGGCACATCCTGTAATCCTCATGGCCCGTTGCTCCCCGCAGCTCACTGTAAAAACTCCGTCGACGGACAGTGGTACTGCTTCGATGACAGTGACGTCCAGCCCATAGCAGAAGAGCAAGTTTGCAAGCAGACCGCTTATATCCTTTTCTATCAGCGCAGAACTGCCATTCCTTCTTGGTCGGCTAACAGCTCTGTTGCAGGTGATGGTGGTTTTTCGGTTGCTTCCTGTGGCCCAGTTCCCATCTGGTGCTTCTGTACTGACCGTGTTGTGGTGCCCTTTCCAGGCTCTACCAGCTCCTCGTTATGCGAGCACTGGGTCAACCGGCTCCCTGGCAGCCGGCAGGCTAGTGTGGCTTCTGGCGCCTCGTCCAGACGAACTTCCCTGGCCTCGCTGGCAGAGTCTGGGGAGTTCCCAGGGGAACGCAGCGAAGATGACGGTTAGTGCCACATGCGTACCTCCCGCTGTGTCCATCTATCCGCGGAGTATTTTTCCCCCTTGTCTTTATAGTTCTTCTGTAATTTGTCATTGTTGTCATTTTCTAATTACCCAGACTACTGTGTTTGCTTTACCTTGTTTGCTTTTTTGTTACGTCTCATAATTGAGTGATGAAGACTCTTGCCTGATGACACTCCCTTGTCATGCTGTATCCGTGCATCAACTTAATCGCTTGTCTTTCCTATAAGGAGGATTCTCCTTCCGGCCGTTCGTGAGGAGCGTTCAGCGCCAGAGTCTGTCTTCACGATCGTCCTTAGCCAGCCCGCTGGCTCTGAATGAAAATGGGATCAAGCCCTCGTGGTCCCTCTCAGCCAAACTCCATCTGAGGTCCAACTCTCCCTCACGCTTTTCCTTAGACTCCTTTTCCTCATCTTTAGAGAGGATAGGAGAAACATGCGACGACAAAGTGTCGACGTCCTGTTTCGGCAGCTACAGCCGGCACGAGCGGCAGGCAAATAAGGCTCCCCTGGCTACGATGGAGGGCATCACCAGCGATGAGGGCAACGGCACGGGCTTTGTGGATGAGACCTACTGCAGGGTTCCTGCTCAGCCAGACAAGAAGGGCTCCAAGGCCGACCAGACAGACAACAGCAATCAGCTTCCAGGTGTAGAGCAGAACAAAACTGGCCAAGGAAACCCCTCCAAGGAGCAGAAACGAAAGAGTGTTTCTGGAGGGTTGGGCCCGAAATCAGAGAGCTCTGGGACAAAGAGGAGCTCTGCTAAGATGGCATCGGTGATGGAGAAGAGCTCCAAGAAGCGCCTGGGTGCCATCACTGCTTCTAACTCCCCCTCCTCCCAGGTTTCTAAGAGTGCCACTAAAGTGTCCAACCTCAAGGACAAGACTGACACTGCAAAAACTGCAAGGTCCTCGTCCACTGGAACACCTTTTAAGAAAATATCTGCCAAGGGTCAGGAGACACCACCACCAGGAGCTACCCAGCAAAAGCAACGCATCTCATCCATGCCCAAATCCTCCGTGTGCGCCTCACCCCCTGTTAGGAAAACCCTGTCCGGGACCGAGAGGACTTTGGCGACTGGTCGGGGCAAGCTGGAGAAGAGTGCCAGTCAGGACTCCCCCCGGACCAGCCCGCTGGTAGACAAGCCCAAACCCAGCCCAGCGGCACGGGCCTCGCTGCCCCGAGGGGCCGATGGCGGCCGTCTGGATAAGCGGCTGCGTAGCTCCAGCAGCAGCTCCTCCGTCACCAGCCTCCGCTCCCCAAGCGCCTCCTCCAGGGAGTTCCACAGAGGCAACAAATCTGAGGACAAGGGATTATCCTTTTTTAAGTCTTCGCTGCGACAAAGGGAGACACGCAGGTCCGCAGACTTGGGCAAGACTGCCATGTTGGCTAAGAAGGTTTCTGAGGGAAGCACTAAGGGCGGCACCCTTGCCAACGGCTCGCTGGGGACAGGAGACGGCTCCAGTAAGCCGCCTCTGAAGGCGCCCCCGGATCCCCAGGCATTCAAAGGTTCAGACAAGGACAGGTCTCCAAAGGTCTTGACCCCCAACAAACGCTATGCTTTATCTCAGTGCAAATCAAAGTCTTCCACTGCTGAGACAGGACAGCAATCTCCTGCAAATGGGAATAGGCTACTTGAAAAGACTGCTTCCTCTAGAAAGCTTTCCTCTGGCATGCAAACGCCTGCAAGACTAACACAGAAGCCGAAGTGATTCATGAATAGTGCTTTTAGTTTTCCTGCAATGCAGCTATTTTTATGTGCCTAATTATAAATATATGTATAATATATATATAATTACAATGTATGAATATATAATCTATTTTTCTTTTCTTAAAGAGAATCCGATTCTGTAGATTATGAAAGCACCTTTATATCCTACCATCAAACCAAATAATTGCCAAAATAATCGGCAAAATCTGGTACAAAGTCCGCTACTGTGCACAATCAAATATTTCACTCATGAATGATGAATGTTTTTGTGTGCGTGTGCGTGTGTTTGCCTGCTTGTTGTATTATTATTGTTGTTGTTGTTGTTTTTTGCCAAAACAGCGGTAATACAGGCTTCACCATTGATTGCAACATTACTTAACCTTCCGGTGCCCTTTCATCCTTTGCAATGTCTGAGATTAATATTCACCTGGGTAAAAAAAAAAAGTCCTGACTTAGTGGTAATTTAGGGGCAATGTCTCACACTAAGTGTCTTTGTATTGGCCGTCACCAACACACTAAGCATCTACAATATTCCTAACAGTACAGGGTTGTTCAACAAGAGTAAAATAGGACAGATAGTTTTTTTTTTTTTTTTCTTGGCTGGAGTTTCGCAGGTTTGTGTGAATCGGTAGGTGGTCCTGGGAATGGTCCTCCCAACCACCACGGCCACACTGGGGCGTTTATTTTGTTGGTTTATTTTACTGACACATGGGCTGTTACCTTCTCGATGGTAAGGAAGCCGTCGGCAGATGACAAACACTAATCGAGTCATTTATCTTTGTTAATCCAAGTGCCCTCCTGTAGCAGTTTGATGTAGATCGGTCCTGAATGTTCTGTTAGACAGACGCACTTCAGCGATGTGATGTGGTGATGTCATCCCAGTGAGGTTGGTGCTGGAGAAGAGAGCAGGCTTCCAGATTCAAATGTTAGTGTGTCACTCTTTACGTTTGGCTTTAAGGTATTTAAACTGTTGATTCCACCTGCTGTCAGAACCTCCGTCGGTTTATATGGACCGATGTCGCATGCTACTACCATAAAGGCTGCTTCGAGCCATCAGTGGTTTCCTGTGCTGAGCACATGTATTAGAAGCTGCATACATCCCTGTGCATCTAGTCCTCGTGTCCGGCTCTGTACGCCCTTCTCCATCCTCGTGTCTGACTCTGTACGCCCTTCTCTGTACACGTGTCCGGCTCTGTATGCCCTTCTCTGTCCTTGTGTCCGGCTCTGTATACCCTTCTCTGTCCTTGTGTCCGGCTCTGTACGCCCTTCTCTGTACACGTGTCCGGCTCTGTATGCCCTTCTCTGTCCTTGTGTCCGGCTCTGTACGCCCTTCTCTGTACACGTGTCCGGCTCTGTATGCCCTTCTCTGTCCTTGTGTCCGGCTCTGTACGCCCTTCTCTGT
>JAAGVU020000044.1:8998953-9010386 GCA_011763525.2 Mormyrus iriodes | reverse complement strand
ATTTTCTGTTTGTTTTAGGCATAACGGGTTAGGAAAACACACTTTGTACCCAGGAACAAAATAAAAATAAAAATGTTGCATAGTGTTATTTTACCAATGAAATTACAATTGAAGTATTCAGTGTTTAAATGTACATTCACACAGCTCCCAAATATTCAAGCATTTTAAATTCAATGCGTTTTTATTCAAGCATTAATAGACGATATGCGTTTTTATCAAGAGGCAAATCGCTGCAGCCAGGAGCCAAATGTCGAGTAGGAAGCGCAATGTGGAAGGGGTTTATAACGAGGGGGCTGTTTTCATCTGATACCCTAAAGCAGGGGTGGCCAATCTTATCTGCAAAGGGCCGGTGTGTACGCAGGTTTTCGTTGCAACTCCCTAATTAAATTACTAATTCGAGGGCTGATTGGCTGAAGAGTCCTCACACCTGGGTTTGAACAGCTGACCTAAAGGTTATCCCCAAAACCTGCATATACACCGGCCCTTTGCGGATAAGATTGGCCCCCCCTGCCCTAAAGGCTGCTTCATACTTTTCTGCATGCGCACTAGCGGACGTTACCCCGCAAACTTTTATAACGCGTTTGACGTCACAGTGTGTGTCCGCGCAGCGGTGCACGTGCAGCTCTGAACACGCTGCGCATGATTGATTCGGTAGCGTCCACTTTAAACATCAACATGGATGCTTTTGAGGAGCGTCAGGGTAGTTTTCAAACACTACAGACTATTTACAGGGTAATAAAACCGTCACGTACATGTAAATACATATGCAGACTTGCCTTGAATTGAAAATCTCATGCCAGCCAGCTGACCAAAGTTGGCGACCTTCAGATGGGATCTGAATGAAATTCAGACTAAAAGCTGAATATTGATATTGGAGAACCTCTGCTGTGTAGCATTTGTTAATTTTAAATGGGTGTTAATAAAATCTCAATTTTGACTCCTAAGAATTTGACACAAACTAAATTGGTCTGAACATTGTTTAAAATCAGACCCCCCAGTTTAATGTTATATGCTTGAGTCAGCATCACTGAGGACCGGCTTCATTTTCGGGACTATAAATCTTGACTTGAGTTTGCTTTCATTTCATTCAGACTGTCAGACACCCCTTCAGAGCAAATTACTTAAAGCTGGCATACATCACCCGGCTGGTCTGCTTCATGGAAGTGCAGATATGTACAGCCATTCTCCATCTATCCATCTTCCACCTGGTTCCAAGTCATCGAACAGGGCCCTTAAAAATGACCCGTATTCATCTAATCATAGGTCTTAATTCATTTGGAAAGACTGAATTTCGATCATGTATTTGTTTTATGACACTGTGAGTATGATCAATATATATAACGCATTATTCCCGGTCAGTTAGGTAACAGGATGATTGATTAATCTTTATTAAGTTTATAGGCATTATAGTGGAATTATCAGCCCACCATTTTCATGATAGAATTAAAACTTTAATCCTTATTGTGATTATGTTGCTGTGTTACACTGTTTCTGATTTTATAAATATAATATTGACAGGTTTAAAATTCAAATTATTACTCAGCTGTAAAAACACAAATAATTCTACAGCTTTCTTTGTTTTATAATCTGGATATGATACAATACATATAGAAGACTACACTCCAACTGAGAAACAGGACTCGGATGTTACCCAGGCACTTACTGCCCAAACCATGGTTCAAGTCAGCAAAATGAGGTTGGCACATGGCTTCCAGTTTTGGGTTTTACTGTTCTTCTTTGTTGTAGGAAAGTTTTTAAACTGGAAAAGTGGATTATTTTGTATAGTAATTATATGAAGTTGAAGTAGTGGCCCTGGCAGTATACAGCTCTCCCCTTCAGACCGCACAAAGCCCCAGTCCCGTTCAGCTCCCCATGGACAAAGTCCTGAGACCCCACGCCAATTCTCAACCAGTCCCTGCAATACGGTGAGCATCATTATTGGTTCAATACATAGAAAAGTTGTCATTCAGGAACACAAACAAGGCTCCTAATTTGGTAAACAGTGTATAAATGTCTTTCTGATGTGGTGAATATGCAGGGGATCAAGCAACTATAAAGGAAATTTTGTTCTACTTGGCCACTCATAAATTAATGAGAGATCAATGAGGGAAAAATGTGTCAGTCATGCAAATTAACCTCGGTGACAATGCACACTAAACGCTATTGATTACTGAAGGTACTGAGCAGAGCTTTTTACAACATAAAAATTTGTACTAAGATACGGTTCCAAAGTGCTTTAGTGACTCATATACGCTATGCTTGTGTAGGATCCACTGTTCAGAACGCGCATATATCCTCATTAATATACGCATTAAGGAGAGTCACAGCAAAGTTACTCTACCAAAATATTAATATGCTGACATAAGATGTTAGCATCTGGCTTCATCCTTATTATATTAATGCATAACCTTATGCTTATGTTTGCTCTTCCTTCTTTTTCACCACATGGGTGCAGCAACAATGGTCTGCAAAAGCATTAGCAGAGATTTGAACTACTGCTCCAGATGTCCCTTCCTGATGTCTCTGAGAAGCGCGATGTTTGAATGATATCTATAATTCATGAGTCGGTATTATTACACCCCCGTGACCCTGAGCAGGATGAGCATCAGCAGACAGATAGAACATTATTACACGTTAAAATCGTGTTTGTTATAATCATTTCCACACGTGTGTGCATATACATACACACATATATACATATATATATATATATGGGGGGATACTGCATGGAATGGCTGGGGTGCCCCTGAGGAAGGGTTTGGGGACTGAAGCTGTGTTCTAGAACAAATTGTTGGCATTTTTTAATGTCAGTTCATTTGCATATATTCTAATTTTAAATATGTTTTGAGAAAATATTCATACTATCCACTAGAACATTTTCTTTGGCAGCACAGCACTGTGTGTGTATATATATATATAAGACATGAAAGTTACGTTCTGCTGGGTTTCTGCTTGTATTTCACGGCGAGAGCTTGGCAGGAGCAGAGGCCACTGCGCTCTCCACAGTGCCTCTGATGGGACTGTCATTAGTTTGCTTGGCGAGGAACCCGTCAAGAAGAATTGATCAAGCGTGAGAGAAACTCCAGGGACTGAGCTAACAATGTGCGATGCCCCTGTCATCCTGTGCTTAAACTGTGCATTTATTTGCAGCTGTTTCTATGAAAATGTTGCGATAGGAGTCGTCCACGCGTGTGCAAGCATTTGTGAAATTGGGGTTTCCTGATAAAATTCAAAGCATGGATGCGTGTCACTCTGACAGCTTGATATCACTGGATATGCGTAGCGTTATTTGGTATGTCGCACAGCATACAGTCATCACTTCTAACACATGCCAATTTATTCATAAATTAATCTTTATCATTATATTACTAATACATAGGCTGACTTGATAATTACTTTTCTGATGCTCTTGTTTGTGATTTAAAAATCAGGCAAGTGACACATATGATATACACAGGACATTGTACACATAGGACACACACATAACACACGTATGACACACATAGGAAACAACACATGACACACACATAACACACATATGACACACATAGGACATACAAGCACGTAGCCACATGGTAAAATTAGGGGTCTGACCCCCCACCCCCACACCCGAAATTTGTTTGCTACTAATCAGACACTTAGCCAGTTACTAAAGAAATGAGTTGTAACCCCCTGTAATCTCTCGAGGGGGACTCCCCTCCTAATCTGGTAAGCACCTATATATAAAAAATTACTATTGTTAAAACAGAGAGATCTATTTTTCTAGAAGTGCAAGAGGTCAGTTAAATTACTGCATAAATTAGACTAGAATTTGCAAAATACGTGGAACTGTCTTGTGTGTGCCATAATGCATTCTACAAAAAAGTGGATTTCTCCATCTAGATGGAGCTAGATTCTGTCCTTAGCAAGTGAAGCAGTTAGCGGTCTTACGGGGAGACTGACGGTCAGATCGGTACGCTGGCCGGGGTCGGTCTGTGCCGGTGAAGCACCCAGCGGTCTTACGGGGAGACTGACGGTCAGATCGGTACACTGGCTGCGGTGGGTCTGTGCTGGTGAAGCAGGCGGTAAGGTGTCATAGGAGGTCCCCTACTGGTCAGTCTGTGTCCCTGTTCTCACCAGAGTTCTCAAGCTGTGGGTAATGAGCAATAAAACAAGGTCCCGGGTACAACCAGTTGGAATGATGTTTTTCTGTGGTGTTTCACTCTCCATGACAAGGTCAGGAGTCTGCAGATCAGGAGGGACCTTAAAATAGAGCCCCAGGGCAGACCCAGGATACACTATATCTGCCAGGTGGCTTTGGAACATCTGGGGATCGCCCAGAAAAAGCAAAAGTGTTTGGACTTGGAAAACGAGGCCTGGTCAGACGCGCTTACTGCCACCAGGACATGCATGATGATGGCGGCGGCAATGGAAATGAAAAGTCTTATTCTGTTTCCTTTAAGCGGCAGCAATATGTAGGCGCCCTCACATTTTATTTATTCATTTAAATTTAATTTTTTTTGCCTTCAACTCTTAAACCAGGCAATGTCTTGTGAAACAAAGATTTGTGTGGGATCATTTAGACTTTTTTTAATTGTGTCACCATATTATTAATGTTACAAAATTTTGTTTGGTAATCACATGGAAGACTGAATGAAAAGAATATGACAATATAGGAAATGCCAAAATACAAAACATTGAAATATGGAAGAACTTTCATGTCACAATATTACTTTGTTTTAGTTTTACTTCACTGCTCAAATAAATTACTCCACCTTCTGGAACTATATTCCGCAACTGACAAATCGGTTGACACGGTGTGGTAGGAGTCTACTTCTGTGTGTGACATTAGGCTGTCCTCGTCATTTTTGTGCTCTGCTTTTCCCCTCTCTTTTTAGATGGCATAAAATAGCTGTCCTTCATATTTAGCTGTGTCTAAGTATGTCTGAGGAGCAGGTTTCTGTATCTTTGGATCCTTTTCTTCCACATAATAGAGAGTGAATCATCATAACCAGGGTTTAAATATAGACGGAACCCAGAAATGTCCAAATCGCACCTTACCAGAGTGCAGGTCCCCGTCCTTATGTCCAAATCGCACCTTACCGGAGTGCAGGTCCATTCCTTATGTCCAAATCGCACCTTACCAGAGTGCAGGTCCCCCTTCTTATGTTCAAATCGCACCTTGCTGGAGTGCAGGTCCTCCTCTTTATGTCCAAATCGCACCTTACTGGAGTGCAGGTCCACCTCCTTATGTCCAAATCGCACCTTACCAGAATGTAGATCCACCTCCTTATGTCCAAATCGCACCTTATCAGAATGTAGGTCCCCCTCCTTATGTCCAAATCGCACATTACTGGAGTGCAGGTCCACCTCCTTATGTCCAAATCGCACCTTACTGGAGCACAGCTCCACCTCCTGAAATGTTAACCTTTTTTTTCTTAATGTCCCAATCTCCCAAGTAAAAGAAAGTAAAAGTTAAAGATTCAAAGTGAACAGTTTAATAAAATGTCAGTTCCGCATGTTTCATCAGTTTTATCTTAAATTTTCTTTAGTAGTTTTGACTAGACATTCATTTCTCGAGTGGATGAATTATTAAGGACATAGGAAGATAAGAAGTTTACAAACGAGAGGAGGCCATTCGGCCCATCAAGCCCCTTTGGGGAGAATTCGACTATTATTCTTACATGACATTTTGACTTCGCTTACTGTCCTGTTGCCAAAACTTATTAGCTAGACCCTGCCAGAGGTAAGATGTGAAGCTATCTTAGCATCTAGTATTTTGACTAACTAAAACTAGTTCTTTGTAAAATTTTCGTAGTTACCTTACCTTAGATTTTACTAAAATGCAGTCTAAATTAACTGTGATGTTTTGTTTAATATCTTGAATATTGCCTATATTGGCTTTTGATGTACTGTGTAAAACCTTGTATGTGACTATTTGCATAAGATAAATGATATGGGTTAGTTTTAGCGCTAAGTTTTCTTTTAAATATACAAAAATAATGATTTGCTTGTGAACTAACAACACTTAGGTACATAGTTTTAATGTTTCATTGTGCCACCTGTTGCATAATAACATGTTGCCACAGCTTAAAAATAGATAAATGGAGTGACCTGTAAACAGACAAGCAAAGAGGCAAAGAACAGAAGTCAGACACGAGGTAAGTCATGGATCCATGCTGCATGTTGTGATTTTCCCTTGGCGAATTAGAGTGGGGCCAGTTTAATGGGGATTTTGCTGTAGCTGAAGGCTGAACACACGTCAGTATTTCTGTGAGTTATGGCTATACGAAAAGTGTGTTTTTCTTAATCTGACCAACTGCACAAACCCCATCACTGTTCTTATCCCATGGTGCAACATCATCAAAGCTGTCTAGATACTTTGCACTGATCCATCTTCTGGTCATAGTTGTACTTTATACTGCAATATATGCTGTTTTTTTTTTTAGTATTTTCAAAGGCAGTGCTATTCCAACATTTTGAAATCTTGGAGTTACCAAGATTTCAAAGAATGACGTTACACCGTATTTCTGTAATACCACCCAAGCCTAGTAACAAATTCACCAGACTGCTAGAATTTGTGTTTGTTGCAATACGTGTGCCCTCTGCTGGTCTGGAGGAATATCATTGCTGAGCACCTGCACCAACTGTGACCATCTGTGTCCATTGACACATGTAGCATGTACACAAGAGTCCGTGCATGCAACCACGCATGGACCACAACGGCACATGGAAAGTCGAAGTATGAACTTGGCTTAACACACCAACGTTGACATTGCTGGGTGGTGATGTCATTATATAAAATTTACACAGCAAAGTGTAAAAAAAAGCAACCAATTGATGACAAAATTCATTGTGAACAATTTTATTACTAATTATTATCGGCGTTATCGATTAGTTTTTGTAGCCCTAGTTACTATGTATTGTTTGATAATTTATTAATAAAATAAAAATGTGTGTCTTTCTAGAGGTTTCTATTATGTAGTACAATAGTCATCAAAAATGAAAGAAAAATCAGTGTTTTATACCCATTGAATGCTGTTTTTTTTTAACAAGATTAATGTTCATGTTTATGACGTGATTATAAAGTCACAGGCCCGCGCCTGAGAGAGGATACCGCTTTGTGACCATATTGATGAAGTACGGAAACTATGAGCTGTAAGTAGATGCAGTAGCAGAATCTGACGTTCTCTGCGATGGCAGACTAGTGATTATATTTACGGTCCTTCAGTATTTATTTGTTCTGAGTTAACGGATCAGATCGACAAAATGAGCTACTTCCACACCACAGAATTGCAATTACTCATTATAATTTTATTGTTTAATGAAATTTAATTGTGCGTATGAAGACGGGTTAATTATGCAGGACATCGGATCATGTAATAGTGGCAGAAATTTCTGGTAAAAGTAAAGGATTAAAAAACAGTAACAACTTAGAGCTTCTCTTAAGACAGATAAGTCAAGAAGTCGTAAGACATCCATTTGCCTTTTGTGCGGTAGTCTTACAGAAATGATCAAACAACAAATTTGCCATTATGCATGAATAAGCACTTAGTGATTCTCATATTCCTGATCCAGCTAAAAAAAAGGGAAAAGAGAAAAGAAAAGCTGTGGTTTGTGTCTCTACCCTCCTACTGAAGGTTTGAAACTAAAATCCACTTATGGACTTATGACTGCTTAACGCTGACTAACCAACAGCCCATGCTGTCTATACAGTACTGATGAAATAATTGCTATGGACAGACGGACACATCATAAAATCATAATAAATCCCCCTACCGTTATGGTCCAGGTTATGGTAAGCAGAGATCCATGTTCCTCCTCCTTGTATGTGTTCCTGTCATCAGTCCCATCTGAAATCATGTCCGACTGTTTCATAAAATTTGATATTATACGGTCTATAAAAGTCACGCAGCTGTTCGATGATGTCCTGGTCGATCTGTACGTGAGTTCTTCCTTTCGACTTGCCCAGGCATCGCGGTGAGCTGCTGCTCTCCGGCTTCTTCAGGCACGGGAAGCCTTTCGTTTTGTTAAAATAAAAGTGCTTGTCTGTGACAATTCGTTTGAGCCCCAGGAAATCCTGCACCCGGCCTAGCTCTCCGGCCGGATCTGTGATGAGCCGCTCACCGCTGACGAAGTGGATCTGGGAGAGCCGGAAATACTGAAGCCAGTTCTGCAGGTGTACCGTGTACAGCCCGATGCGGATGGCATTCCAGGAGGTGTCCACTGTCCCCAGGCTCCTGTTCTTAAAGGCCAGGTCTTCGAAGCTAGGGATGTCGGGCTTCTTGGACAGAGTCTGGGTGTAGTCTGAGATAGCCCTTGTCACAGGGTTGCGCACCACCACGATCAGCTTGGTGTCCTGGGACATGCTGGAGATCCGTCTCGGAACCTCCTGTGTCACGAAGTAGCTGGGCGTCTTCTCCATGGTGATCTGGCTGTCCAGAGTCCTTGGCATCAAGCCCCTGCATGTGGTGAGCAGAGATCAAGAAGTAAGTTCATTTATACGCTCTAATAATATACACTGACATTTTTCACTATATATTGTCAGTCTATTCACTCTATTAGTGTATTCAGTTTCTGTTTGACAAATGTTCTTATTTCATACAACGGAGTATTTGGGCCAAAAATATTTCACTGTCTAAGTTAGCGCAAATGGGCTGGAAGCTGCTGGAAGTGAAACATCTGTATGGTCATGTAAGACGATTCACCTCCATTCAGTCAGTTTGGTGACAAAATGGTAAATTAGCTAATGAATGTGGTGAACATTTAATAAATTCTGGTTAAAGTATTCAGCAATGTTGTGTAATCACTGGGGTTGGGAGCTGGAATCCCAGTCCCAGTGTGTGGAGTGTTCCTGACTCCCCCTCTGTCACAGGGGTTTCCCACAGACCAGAGGCATGCAGTTAGGCTACATTTCCTGTTATAATGGACTCTTATCTGTCCAGGGTGTACCAAGGGCCCGATGCTGCCTGGGATAGGCTCCAGGCCCCCCTTGACCAAGATAAGTATTTGGGAGAAGGATAAACTGATAGAAGAATGGATGGCTGGGGTTTTTATTTTAGGAAAAAGATATCATCTGCAAGGCATGAAACATTCATAATTAATCTCATATTTGTACCTGAAGTAAATGATTTAATATTAGTTGAAAGGAGAGCAGTATACAGCTTGTTGCACTTGGTCACACTATTCTTCCACAAATGAGAAATTTGCAAACACTGCCCAGACCGGATCACCCCAGCCACACTACCAGGCTTTCTGCCTGATGGGTCACGCATCTGCTGGGCCAAACACCAAATCACGAGTAAATGACAGGATTCCAGGCTGACTGGATGCATGGCTCTGAGACCAGGTGTGTAAAGAAGATGTTGAGAAACAGGAGGCAAGACAATCCAGAAACAAGAAGTTTCACAATGCTGAAAGACTTAGACACGGAACTGACCATCATGGATGCAAGTCTCCGGGCCAAGCGGATCTCTTAAATCGGAAACAAGATGTAAGCAAAGAGAAGGCAGATCCTGAGTCAGACCAGCAGGCAAAAATAACCCTATAGACGAGGATGGAAAACTCCGGAGCCCAGAATTGCTGAATGACAGTCCTGAGCAAAATTTGCTGCTCCAGCTAAATATAGCCTGGAATTTGATTCAAATGAGTCAGACTAAAGTCACAAGGAACTCACTGCCTCCCAAAATAGTGCTTAAGATCTAACATTTCTCATCTAGTAAAATGTCTCAATGCGATTAATTTTCAATGGCATTCTATGGAATATGAAAAAAATAACTGACATAATGCAAATAATGAAAATACATATTTGGAATTTTCATCCACCCATTCATCATAGTGCTTATCCAGTACAGGGGTGCAATATGCCAGGAATCTATTACAGCGATTTTTACTGAAACGCGACGCCATTCCACTGAAAACAGCCATCTTTACGTGTAAATGTACGGGAGCCGCATTCCTCTATTTATTGAAGGTTTTTGATCGATTTGGATGGATTTTTTCTTTTTCTTTCTCTTTAACAGGACTATTGTTCTTCTTTCATCTTTTGTTTGTAGAGTAATCAATCACCAGGAATATGTAAACGTGATTAGGGCCAAATCTCCCAATGCTTTGATAAACAACTAGGGCTGGTTTTAGCCATCCCCATTAAAATATAACATAAAGGTGACCAGCTGAAATGCTCACCGTCAGCAGTCAAGCTGGTATCAAAGCACAGTTTCTCATGGCATGTTAAAGAGAAATTCCTGATGACCTGAAGAAAAACGGTTAAATCCTGAGTCAGGGCAGGGCTATATATCCATTTCCAAGGCTCTGAGCCTCAACCAGACTATGTTTAAATTCCCATTTGCCAAATGGAGATAATCCGGCGGTGTTTAATCTGCACAGCTGTGGCTCAATGGGGTATAAAACCTTAGAAGAACAAGCAGGGAGCTGCAGGCTTCCCTGGCCTCGACTTAAGGCAATGTTCATGACTCCTGAGCCCACTGTTTACTCATTTACACTTTGCTGAAGAAGGACCTGGATGAGGGTCAGGACTGGGAGAAAACCAGTCAAAGAAAGTGAAACGTTCCCAACAATATATGGCCGGTTACCTCTGATGAAAATGTGCATGTGATGAAAGACTGAGAGTATGTGATGAGAATATGTCGGTGTGGGGATGCGGTGTCCCTCAGAACCTGGACCACCTTTCCGTTATTGAAGGAATCATCATTTGTTTGCTGTATCAGATCCTTGCAAAGGTACAGAGCAGGCTGTGCCTCAACAAGCTGAACCGCAGCTTGGCCATGAAGACGAACGATCTTAAGCCACATATAAGCAAGTCAATAGATGGAAAAAAGAAATAAAATAATAATAATTTAGTAGAAGTGCCAAACTGCTGTGCAACATTCTACTGACCGTTTAAATACATTAAATTCCCTCAACTTCAAAACTCAACAATAGAGTTCTGTCGATTTTAAATGGCAGGTCCTTAATACTAAGCACTATTATGTCCCATGTTACACTTACAATGGCTTCTGGGTTAGCAGGTCAGAAATCTAGCACTTGTACAATATCAGAGAGCGGGCTACATTTTCACTGAAGCAATTTAAAGTACCTACCTTATTGAATGGTTACCATCAGTTACATCTGTAAAATTAATAACCTACAAAACCTTAAACCAGAAATTAAAATATGGCAGGGTGTGTACCGTGACCAAAAACTGTAATTTAAATGAAAGACTTTCCGACTGTATAAACTGTGTCTTATGTAAAATCTTTCATTACAAAGAGAAAGTATTTAGGAGACAGCAGCAGCCGTAAGTTTTCTTGTTAGATGTATCCTATTCAATTTCATATACCTAAAATACCACAGAGAGTAAATATGCCTAAAATACCACAGAGAGTAAATATACCTAAAATACCACAGAGAGTAAATATACCTAAAGTGCCACAGAGAGTAAATATACCTAAAATA
>JAAGVU020000044.1:8910486-8932620 GCA_011763525.2 Mormyrus iriodes | reverse complement strand
ATTGATGTTGAGCTGTGTGTTCTCAGTGCTGTTTCAGTGTTTTTCTCTGAGATTGACGTTGAGCTGTGTGTTCTCAGTGCCATTTCAGTGTTTTTCTCTGAGGTTGACGTTGAGCTGTGTGTTCTCAGTGCCGTTTCACTGCTTCTCTCTAAATGTTCACATTTTTTGAAGGTCCACCCGTTTTCCAGTCTCCAGCCTTTGGTAGGTGAAAGTAACTTAGGAGATGAAGCAGACAGGCTCTCTTATACATGGACATGAAGGTAACGCCCAGATCCTGCGATTGGGCACTGCCGGAGGATGCAGCGTCCTCTATAATTACAGCACTCTGTTCATACATTACAATTTCCACCTTTTCTTCTGCCGATTCGCCTTGCTGTGTTTAACTGATTTTGTTGTTCGAGGTAATTGCGTGAGCACAGGAAAATGTCAAAGCACATACTAAAAATGTTCAATAATGATCAATGAAACTAATTAATGTTCATGTTCGAAAACAAAAGCAAGCAAACAGGACAGATCATTTTACATCACTTGAGAGAGAAACAGCATAAAATGTGAGGCACTTCTCTGTATTTAGCTTGCGATGGTTCAGATATTATAAGAACTTTAGCTGGAGATGTGCATATCTGGTTCCACAAGACTTTGCTGGTTTAATAAACTGCAATTAATCCAGTATAGGCAACAAAACGGTAAACTGCTTAACACAAAGGAAAACGTGCACCATGCCCTTCTGACTTTGAGAAACACAAGCTGTTGTAACTCCCTGATATTTCTGAGTGTCGATATAAATCTGAGAAATGCTGCCACCCAGTGGAGAGGGTGTAATGATTTTCTAATAAGCTCCCGAGTACATCTGCCACATTCCTAAGTAGTAACTGTCCTCCCTAAATATAAAACAGAATAATAAAACATAAGTTTCATTAATTATGGAGAAAAAGCCTTTGTCTATATGAAGTCAGAAAAATTGCTTTAATTTAAAAATCATTCTTTTGTATTTAGCATTTAAGTACTTGATTTAACATTGACATAGTAATGATGACGACAATCATCGTTAGATTATTTGATCACTCCTTCATATTGCAACAATGTGTGGCTAATTTTTGCACAATATCATATCTACTTAAAAAAATCCCTCCAGCTTGTCTTGGTCTGGGCAGTCCACCCTATCCTGTTCCTGCAGGTGGCCAGCAGGTGTCGCTGCTGACCATCCAGCTGTTTGCTATCACTTGTAATTAGTTAATTGTCATGATTCACAACTGTCCCTCATATAACCTCGCCATTAGTGTATATATGTACCTAATTGCACTTAATCCTCCAGTCTCGTCATTGTCAAAGTCAGCTTAGATTGTAGTGTGTGTGTGTGTGTGTGTGTCAGATTTTGGTGTGTGTGTGTGTCTGTCTGTGTTTCTCTGCTTCCTATCTATAGTCACTTCTTTGTCTCCCTACCTGCCTTCTGTTTGACTCTTTTCTGTTCTGCTTTGTTATTCTCATAAACCCTTTTAGTGTTTTTCCCCCCAAAGGTGTGTCTGGGTTATCCTGTGCTCACTACACAGCCACAGCGCCTTTAGTTACATACCCTCAATGATTCCTTGACTATCTATAACATTCAATCCGTTAGAGGTCCTCTGTATCTCTGCATTTCGCCGAAACATATTCTAGCATCTATATCTATTCATCTATCGCCCTCCATTCCAGTTATGTATTATTCCTTGACATTTTGGCTTCATGGAAATTTTGCACTGCAGATCAGAGAAGTTGGCAGAAGAAATAATGTCCACTTCTTGCAGCTCATAAAATATAACGGACTCCGTCTATAAGGATATAATCGTCTCTGGACATTTGGCAGGTTGAACATTTAAACAAATAAGAATTCTAGAGTTATGTTCTTGAACTACTAGCTTAATCCATAATTGCTCCATTTGAAATATTCAGGTATATAAGGGGCCAGTAAAATAAGAGGACCATGTGACTTTGTAAAAAGCATTTTTTAAACACGGTACTTGCTGGCGATTGATTTTCTCCCAACCCTTTTGTTGCCTATTATCATGAATACTTTTACATAGTACACACTATGCGTTATATACTACACTCTTACACAACCTTTGGCAGCTTAATTGCTCAATGGTGGGCAGGTCGGTAAAAAACGCTTGAGCTGAACAACAAGGGCTGATACTGCAATTTAGGTGGAAGCAATTAAAATCACTCGCTGCCAGTCTCATCCGCAACTGTAGTTTGAGTTTGCCGATTCTTTTTAATTAGTAAGAGACTGGAAAACTGGAAAAAAATGCAATATTCTGTTAAATTTACATGTGTTTATAATGTGCAATTTCCTTCAGGATCAATTTTTCTATTATCTATCCGTCCACCCATTCACCCATCCCGATTATGGTGAGGGTGACTGCCTATCCACCACAGGGTCACCGGGGGCAGATGGAGCTTGTCCCATGTAACATAGACCACATGGCATCGCAGGGCAATGCTGAGTGACATATCCTACCAAATAATTAAGTTTAAATAGCACTGATTAAATACGCATCATCCCCTGATTGTAGCAGAACGAGAGTAATGGAATAATTTAAAGCATATCGTAGCAAAATTAAAACTAAATAAATAAAATAATGTGCCAGACCTGAGTCAGGCCTTCAGCCTTCCTGTGATCAAATCAGAAATGCTGTATGTGTCGTTTTCAACATCTATAATAATAATAAGCTCTATTTATATAGCGCCTGTCACAATCCCAAGGTCGCGTTACACAAAAATAAAATACATAAAGAGAATTTTTTTTTTAAGAAAATCAATAATCAGATCAGGAGGAAGGGACAGAGAAATGTTCAAGGAAAATCTACAACTAATCAGACATCATATAAGCATGTATAGTGACCACTGGCTCCCAGACACCATGACTGATCAGACATACGATCTAAATGGCCATTAAATCAGGAATGGCTCCCTCTGCTATCCTGAGAAGATGAGCTGTTGTCCTCGACTGTCCCCCGAACAAGACTTTAAAAATACAGCATAACCCTGGCCAATATTACACCTAACACTCGAGGACTTTCAAATCTTTTGCATAAATTCTGTTGCTAATCTTTAACCTTGTTTATTATATATGAAGACATTTTGTGCCTTTGAGTATTGATCTTGAGGTGAACATAGTATGGATGCTTTTGCTGTCGCAGAGAACGTTGATGAATGGCTCCCTGGGTATAATTTGTCACTGCTGGTGATTGTGGAGGGTGGTGGAGTATAGAATCTTTCTGGGCGTGATAGATGCCATGTCAGGCTGGAGGCTCGGAATGTGACAGAGCTGGATGCATGGTTACAGGTCTCCAGACCACTGGCGTCGGTCTGTGAACCCTCTGCATCATAAAGTCACAGTAACAAAAAAAACTTTGGATTTTCCTTTATTTTCACTCATATCAGATCAGAAAACACAGAATGTCTCGCAAATGGCTCTGATCGATTATCCTACATTGATATATATTAAATCACATTTATAATATTATATACATTTCGCCTCAGATGCTGAGTAGGTTAGCAATGATGGGCTCCATTCACCATTCACGTACACGGATGAATTGATTTGTCACAGTAACAAATTGTGTGTATATCTTGGCTGCCATTAATAATTGGATTCAGATTAATACAGTTCAAGTATATATATCATAAAATTAAAATCCCATAAACATTCTAGCATAAGCAGGGAGAGGTTCCTCATTAAAAATGAAACGTACTTGCAAAGAAATTGCAGGAAATTGGCACTAAAGAAGCTGTAACTGGCAGGCCGTTTTCTGTAATCTTCGCACGGCCATTCCGCCCGATAACCCTCACCACTACATGTGTTACTAGATAGAGGTAGATCTAGCTTCTATCTGATATAATCTCTGGCTGTGAGACTTCCAGGTCAGGGCAAAATAAAGCCATTTCTGTGGTGTGCTAAGTGTTATCTCAGACCAAGATGGGAAAACTGTGCAATTATTTTAGGAACAAAATAAGAGTCAAAACGTATGAGCATATTTCCTGTAGGGGATGACTGGCGTCACGCTGAAGGGACATTTCTAAATCTGGGGGTAAGCAACAATTCACAAGTATAGTGACTTTACTGCAGGGTGTTCCTGGAATATAACTTCCTGCAGTGCACAGTATATTTCAGTGCATTTCAGGGTAAACCGGTGGAAGATTATAATGAATGGCTGACATTTTATTGACTCCCTGCTATAGTGACATACTTACAGATATATTTTAAACACGCGCATTAGGCTCTCCCACTCTCTGTCATACCCCTATATGTACGTGCTGTGAGGGCCGTTATGAAAGAACATCACTGATTGCTTTACTACAGAAGTTATCTTTTCTAGCCAAAGCTTCACCACCAATGCATTGAAGACACCTCAGTAAAGGTTAATATCTTCCTAACCTTAGATTGGTCGGTAACACTTTACCGAAGGCCATGATTTTAGTCATTTATAAACACATTCATAATGCATTATAATGCATTCATAAAGCATTATAATGCATTCATAAAGCATTATAAACATGCCTATAAATATTTATAAAACGGCATAACACATTATAGCCATATGTATTTTGCATTATGACTGCCTTACGAAGCTCTCATCTATAATACACTAGATACCTTATAGACAGTTATAAAGCACCCTTAATGCTTATACTGACCATTATAATGCATTATGAAGTTATCTATAGTGCATTATAGATGCGAGCTTCATAAAGCATTCATAATGCATAATACATATGGCTATAATGTGTCATATCTTTTGATAAATATTTATAGGCATGTTTGTAATGCACTACT
Organism: Mormyrus iriodes; assembly: GCA_011763525.2. NCBI lineage: Eukaryota > Metazoa > Chordata > Actinopteri > Osteoglossiformes > Mormyridae > Mormyrus > Mormyrus iriodes. The sequence continues at coordinate 8,927,807 of JAAGVU020000044.1, read as the reverse complement.
GTTTGTTATGTATGTTTACAAATTGCTAAAATGTTACCGACTGATCATCAGTTAACCATACTGCCCGCGAAACGGTTCAGTCAAATTCCATAAAAAAATTATACATTTACCCACCTCCACGTATCCATTTATTCTTACACCTGTTGAACACAATGAACCATTATTAAATCCATCTGTCGACATTTCCTGATTGCTCCTGTGGTGGAGAGTCACCGTGAGTCAGCAGCTGGGAAGCACAAGACAGGAACTAAAGGGCGCCGTGGATGTAATGCCAATCCATTTAGTACATTAAAGAATGACAATTAAAGTTAACCCAAATTCATTCAAAGAGCTCCCCCCAGAAATTAAATCTGACTGTATATGTGAAGTATCCAGCAGTCTACGCAAACTCACCTACATATCTCTTCGGTAAGCTCTCCAAACTCTGTGCGGCATTTATTCGTAACTATCCAAGTCCATTTCAAATGGATTTCCAAGGCATTCCTTGTATCTTTCATGGACGATGTCTTTTGAAGAATTCTATTTCTATTGTGGGAAACCCAGGGCAGCTTGGGGAGCACAGGACCATGTGACCATCTAGATCTGTATTTTTTCTGATTCTTTTTCCAGGGGTGGGTTGGAGATACTATACACATGCAATGGCGTACCTTGTGCTTAGTTTTCAGCATACTACATAACACTGACTGCATGCTTATCATCACGCATCAGCTGGTGTATGTGCATGAACTCAACTGAAGACAGTGCTTCCTTGGAACACAAACTTAATTCGTCCCAGAGGGCTGGTCGAGTTGCGATTTGTTCGAGGTCCAAGTTGAATTTCCCCATAAGAAATAATGTAAATGAATTTAATCCGTTCCAGACCCCCAAATGATTGTCTACTTAAATTTATATACCTCCCTACCTCATGATAAAAAGCATTAATAAATCAATATCAAACTAATACACACATGAAAAAGCACACATACAAAAGCAATCAACATGAAATAAATGGCAGTTTATGAGCACTTTGCCTGTACTGAGGTGAGCTGATGGCACACTGGGAGTGGCAGATGGGGGGGGGGGGGTTATCGTTTGTAAGGGGAGACCCATCTCCATCTGTACGAGTCTTAGCGGGTCTGTTTTGTTCTGTCATGTTCCGAGTTTTCAGTTGAGCTGTGGCTAGATTTTTCACAACCGAACCGTTCGAGGGCCGGATTGGTAGAGTTGAACGTGTCTCGACCCACACAGATTTTAGCAGGAACGGTCGAGTTCCAAGATTTCAGTTGAGGTACAAGTTGAAAAGAATTCAACAGACCAGTTCACTAAATGCTAACCGTCGTTCTCACAGGCTGCCACAAGGAGTGCCGACAGGATGCAGCTGGCAATCGAAAACTGCCTAAACCATGGGGGCAGGACAGTCTTCCCCCATCAAGGCATAAAACTCTTGCTGGGAAGAAGGGAAAGGGTTAGCTAGTCCATGCCCAGTGCTTCCCAAATGACACGGGGACTGGGAGGGGCTGCCATGCTGAACAGTTCCGTAAACCCAAAATACATAGAGGCTCAGAACAAATCAGAGTTACGAGACTGAGGTAACATCAGTTTTTATCTGTATTACAGGTGAATATGTACAAACAGATACTGTTCTTTAAATTATTCCAATTACTGTATTTAAATAATTCAATGAAATACATTTAAAAATTGTAATAATCATTATTAAATTTCCAAATCTCAATCCATTTCAATTACAGGTTTTTTCTCAGCGCCAGTTTTTCTAAGGACATTGCCCCAGACTAAGGAAGACGATCAGTTCAATTGAATTTTATTTGTATATCACATTTTCATAACATTATATTGTCTCAAAGCGCTTTACATTATCCCTGCCCAAAGCAAGCCAGAGGCCACAGTGGCAAGGAAAAACTCCCTAGAAGGAAGAAACCTTGGGAGGAACCAGACCCATAGGGGAAGCCCACCCTCCAGGGGCCTGCGGAGGAAGCCCTAACCCTAACCAGCCTCAAAGGGGGAGCCCATCCTCCAGGGGTCGGTGGAGGAAGTCAAATGAATCCCAAGTCATGATCGTCTTCTTACCTAATGATCAATATCATGCATTTAACAATGAACACATCCATTTTTAGCAAGTGTAAGTGTAATAGCAGAAGGGTCAACACGTCCTAACACATGCTGGATGAGCTGGTTTCCTTGGAAATATATAATCCCCTCCACCCCCACTCATGTTCTACTTTTTACAGATGTCACCAAAAGCCACATGCCTGATAAAGTGCTCGAGCGCTGGCCCTCAGTGAATGGGCTGAGTGAGCGTGCGGCACTCCTGAAGTGGCCCCGTGCCCTGCCCTGCTGGATTTTAATGATTCTACCGTCACACACCATTAGAGAACACGACTATTCTCATTCTGATTTAATAGTGACAAAGCGCACCTCCTGTGAGCCGAGACCTGATGTGGAAAATGAAAACGATTAAAATTCAACTAGCTCTCTGACTCGCCATGTTCAGAAAGCTCAGGAAGGGCTATTTTGTAAAAAAAAAAAAAATCACTGCTGGAACCAGGTAGCTTTTGTGCTGTTCTGGGCAGAAGTAAATCGTGCTTTCCATAGTAAAGTACAACTTCTAGGAAAATTCCGAACTTTATTTAAGTCATACAAAAATGTACTAAAGTAGTTCTGCTACTAATTATCATCATATTAACTGACAGTGTTGGTGTGTGTCACTGAGATGGGAAACTGAGGTCCAGTCGCAGTTTCTTTCAAGAGCCAAACTGCTAATCTGAATAGCAGACTGGACATCCAGGTGCAGGACGATCAAGTGTGAATGTGGTGTTGAGCGATATCTAGTGTCAAAAAGCGAGAAGCTGTGCGTAAGAGGTTCAGCAAGGGAAAGTAATGCTTAGACCAAAACGCTAAGCGGAGAGACTCCCCAAGAAGGCAAGACAGCCATGGGTTTGAACGTCCTGACCCATACGGCAGCACAGGTGAACAGACGCAGAGCCCAGCACAATCCATTCGCATGCAGGTGAGGGCAGTCATGGGCGATTCTGTGCATCTGAGTCTGCACGGGGCTTGACAGTGTGATTGAAAGAACAAAGGGGCGAGGTATACAAAAGCACAAGACCTCTGCAACAACGTTTCTTCCATTAGCACTTCCATAACAAAACACAGGTCCGACAGAAAATGGCTTTAATTTTGAGTATAAGCCATGTAACGATACTGGACAGCCACAGAAATAAGAATGTGTGATAACAAGGGCGATGCATAATGCTAAGCAGCACTGAGCTGGGACCGGAACAGGCAGTGGAATACAGGATGGCGGCAAACCGGCAGGCGCCATGAACGATCCTGCCCGTTCTGCTGCCGGCACGGCTGCTCTGCTGCCCCACTGCCTCCATCCACCACGCAGCACTTCCGTGAAGCTTTTTTGCCTGCTGACGTCAGGCACTACAATGCCCTTCCCCGACATGCCCATCTCCACTGTATGCCATAACACCTCAGAACAGATAGCACTAGACTATGTACATTTCATTCATTTTTATATAGCGCCTTTCACAACAGTCACCCCTGGTGCTTTACATGAGTTACATTACATCATCAAGACAGAATAATACAAGAATAGGGAAGACAGAGAGACGAAAAAAATACCAAAAATCTGACCCCGCTGGGATCAATAAAGTTTCTTATTTAAACTAAATGTTTTTCACCTATAAGGCTTATGATTATGTCATGAGGTATAAACATAGCTACTGCAAGCCTTACAGTATGTTCATAATTATCTTCCAAGTTTTTGCAGCAATGACAAGAAAGTAAAGAATGAAAACTAAAGTTATGGGGCCAACATACTTCTCTGTGCCTGAGGATTTTTAAATTAATTAAATCATTTAATTCATTCATTTGTCTTTTTTGCATTGCTCTTTGAGTCTCCTTGGCAGTTGTAGTTGTGAGTGGTCATAAATCGCCAGTATGTCAAATGTTTCATGCAGGTTCTTTTGTTATGCTTAAAAAGAGCACTCTGCATAAAAATAGATCTATCTTTTCATGATGTTTATAAACACTTGAGATATATATTTTTTCTCCAGTAAAATCAATCTAGGTAGCTTTTCTGTGCACATCACTCTGAGGACCGCTAACAAAATACCTATGCACAGCAGTCATGCTAGGCCAAGAGCCCTGTAAACAGGGTGAAGCATTTCTGAAAAGAGCTTTTTTGGTTTTAATGTCACTGCCATGAGTACGATTAACATAAAGCACGTAAAATGTTAAGGATTTGCAAACATTGCAGATTTCTAAAAATATGGAAGAAGCTTTTTGTAAATTTGCCCTTATGCCAATCGTGATTAAAACAAAGCTTACGCCTTCTTAATATGTCCTTATACATTTCATCAATTATATCAGCATGCATTTAGGACTGCAGTTTGTAAGCTATTATTCCAATGAAAAAAAAGTGTCAGAATTTGCACCGTGACCTGCCAGAATACCTCTTTCCTGTCACTGCAGACGGCCGGGAGGATGTGCCATGTGCCCATTTCAATTAATCAAATATATATCAACACAGCAGGCTAAGGTATAGCAGCACCCCGGGCAAAAACGGCATCACCGAAAAGGAGCTTCGCACAGTGGTAGCTAATGGTATCCTCTGTGTGTGCAGCAATGAGGACACAACGGACCTGGCGAGGGATGAGGCTACACCACTCCTGTACAGCAGATGGCAGTAGCACAACACCAGGGCACATTTAGTGCATGTTTCCTCCCAGTTCACGACGCCTGAAAGTCTGCAGCACACTCACATTGTCAGTCAGCTAGGAGGCGGCAGGTTGTGGTGTGCGCGGCGTACAGGCTGACTTGGGTCTATGCAGCACGCGGAATACAGGCAGTCTGTGGTGCGCAGCGTACAGGCAGTCTGTGGTAAATGGAGCACACGTAAGACAGGCCGTCTGCTGCGTACAGGCAGACTATGGCGTACAGGCAGGCCGCGGTGTGCGCGGCGTACAGGCAGACTATGGCGTACAGGCAGACTATGGCATATTTGCAGGCTGTGGTGAATGAAGCACATGTAAGACAGGCCATCTGCGGCGCACAGGCAGGCTCCGGCGTACTGGCTGGCTCCAGTGTGCATGGTGTACTGGCAGACTGCAGCGTATAGGCTAGCTCCAGTGTGCGCAGCGTACTGGCAGGCTGCAGCATACAGGCAGGCTGCGGTGTGAGTGGGGTACAGGCAAGCTGCGGTGTGCGCGGTGTACAGGCAAGCTGTGGCATATTTGCAGGTTGTGGTGAATGAAGTACGTGTAAGACAGGCCATCTGCGGCGCACAGGCAGGCTCCGGCGTACTGGCCGGCTCCAGTGTGCATGGTGTACTGGCAGACTGCAGCGTACAGGCTGGCTCCAGTGTGTGCAGCGTACTGGCAGGCTGCAGCGTACAGGCAGGCTGCGGTGTGAGTGGTGTACAGGCAGACTGCGCTGTGAGTGGCGTACAGGCAGGCTCTGGTCTACACAGCACGCAGCTTGCAGAATAACTGTACCCTTACGCCAGCCTTTAAAGCTCTTTATGTGGAACATGATTATTTTCTTGAGACTATTCATGGATAATCTCTCATAATATATGCAGTATATAAGAAAAAGATTATTCGTATTAGATTCATCTCAGTAAAAATATGTACTTTTTAATTTGGTTTTGCAATCTATTCTTAGTAATGCAAATGATTATGAACATCCCCACGCACACTCACACCAAGCTGCGTTTCAGATACTTGTGAGATGGTTTCTTCAGAGGCAGGAATTTATGACGTCAATAAAAGGAAAACTGCTTTCTGCTCCTGGTGTTTGACAAAATGCAGTCCCTGTGTATGGACATTAAATAAAGTAAGAAATCTCCCGGAAAGCGATAAAATGTCATAGCTGCTTTCAGCACCAGGGGAATGGGAGGTGAATACAGCACATCAGACAGGAATGCTAAAAAGTCATTTAAAAATATATAAAACCACGAAACATGTACGTTGTAGGAAAAATACTAAAATTTTAAGAGTAAAGTGCAGAAGCAAAAGCAACCGTCTCCTATTAGTTTTCTTCCTACGGCATAGATTCACATAAAACTGCCTGATTTGACATACAAAGGATGATTAGTCCTTCTCCCTGAGAACCTTTTAATAGCACTTCCACACTATAAATACGACCCACATGCTAGTAACCAATGAGATGCATGTTAGTTGCATTAGTAACAACCAATGTGTATGTAGATATATTGAATATTTCATGGCAAATTTCTAAAAGGTTTCTCCAGGTTTAACAAGCAGGAACATCTGACAAATTTCCATTATGTAACCCGGCTCTTAGGGTCAGTCATTTCTTAATTTAATTACTATGAAATTTGACAGTAATTCATTAACAGATCACCGGTGATAAAGGCATGATGTTGCTACACACAAGAATGTCACCCAAGGCTCTTCTGCAGCCATGGTTGATGTTTGGTGCAACTGCCAATGGATGGATGTATCTGCATTTCCCACTGTGGGACCTGAACAAACCTGCAGCAGTGATGTAAGGTGATGCCAGAGGGTGATGCCAGCCTGGTTTCTAACTAACATACGGTTATTGAATAATGAAGATTGAGAGACATCGCTTTTAATACAGAGAATACATTTTTTGGATGTGTATTTTATGATCATTTTAATCCAATAAATCACAGCATAGTCAGCCTCCGTATGTACACAGACACGCAGACACACACGCAGACAGGATTCTAATCCCAGTTCTTAGTGCCCCTTACCTTGTCATTCCTCAGACACATATAACAAAGATTTGAGGCATCTGAGGACTATGGCAATGTGCTGAACTAAAGAATGCGACGTTCCTGCTGATGTCATAGGAGGATTCAGTGAGGGAACGGTGCATTGAATGCGCTCCTGCTGTGTCACGGGAGCAGCCTCTCCTAGTCAGATCATCTAGTCACATGACTTTTCCTAATACTAGTTTAGAGGTGAAATCCAACTGAACCTGATCTTTCCTGCAGAGCAAACCACAGGCAGCCTCAACACAGACATTAACAGACATCAGCACAGAGATGTACTAGCCTTGAGGACATTGCAGCCTGGATGACAGATCGCTGACACATCTGAAAGACCTAGCATGGTGTCTTCACTAGGACAACACTGCACAGCTAATAATTGCAATCATCGCATACATCTATTCAACCGCTAACCAGATTTTCTTTATCTACCTCGTTTGTTTATGATCTTTTTATAAAAACAACCAAACTCAGGGGGAAATGATAAACTGCACCACATATTCTATAGGCCTTAAATTACCCTGGGCATGATGGATCATTATTTCCCTGATAAATTATGGGATTATGTAAATATGCAGCGGTCTGTCTCTGCAACCCTGATTGTGCAGACATGGCAGCAGGAGCTGGCACCAGTGACCAGGTGGTCTGGCTCCGAACGCAGAAGGACAAACAATACAGAGAAAAAAACACTCCCACATAACACCGCAATTAATCTCTCGCTTTCAGCTGCCAAACCGTAACACTGAAGATCCAGCATCTTTTAAATTAGAAAGTAAATCTCTGTATCATAACTGACAATGGCGCTCTTTGCCGTTGCGACAGCAACTTCAGCATCCTCCACAGCTGAGTCGCACCATTTTATTATTACCGTGTTCTTTCTAGCAATTCTCTCTGAATTTTATCATCGTCATCATTATTACCACCATAGAACCTTGCAACTTCAACACCTATTAACTCGACCACCTCGGACGTTGAATGGGTCCGTCGAATTTTTTTCAAGTTGCACCTCAACCAGTCCTGCTAAAACTCATATGGGTGGATACACGTTCAGCTCTACCAATTCAGACCTCGAACAGGTTGGCCAAGAAATATCTAGCTGCCACTCGACCAAAAACTTGGAACACGACAAAACAGAACAGACTAAAATTTGCTAAAATGACTAAAAATGATTGCGACGCGTCTCTGATGGGCTGAAACGAAGGCAAATTGACCTACAGGCAGGCTGATGGCTATGAATCGCTCTCAGCCTAGCAGTAGCTCTCACCGGGTTTGACGTGCGAAAGCTGTTTTCTGGTGTCCGGATTTGTGCTTTATCTGCAGTATATTTAGTGATATAGTGATAATGGCCCCTAAGAAAGTGAGCGGTGACAGCAGCAAACCGAAGAGGAAAGTGGGGAGAGAAACGAGAGAACTTTAAAAGGAGATTATAGCGAGACTTGAAGGTGGAGCACGTGTGTCTGCTCTCGCTTCAGAGTGCATTATTAGATGTAGGGTGTAGTGTATTATTAAATGTAGGGTGTAGTGTATTATTAGATGTAGGGTGTAGTGTATTTCATGTTCATTGCTTTTGAATGTGAGCTTTTTCATGTGTGTATTAGTTTGATATTAATTGTTAATGCTTTTTATCATGAGGTAGGGAGGTAGATTAGTTTAAATAAGCAATCATTTGGGGGTCCGGAGTGGATTAAATTCACCATTTCTTATGGGGAAATTCGACTTGGACCTTGACCAAATCAAAACTCGAGTTCGTGTTCCAAGGTACCACTGTATTATTACTGTTATTTATTATTAGTGGTAAAAATAAGAACTGAATTTTGAAACCTAGAAAACATAAGGAGCATCACTGAAGGGCTACGATTGAGTGGCGGAAAGGCAGTCGCAGGCGCACACCGCGTGGCCAAAAGGCAGTCGCAGGCGCACACCGCGTGGCCAAAAGGCAGTCGCAGGCGCACACCGCGTGGCCAAAAGACAGTCGCAGGCGCACACCGCGTGGCCAAAAGACAGTCGCAGGCGCACACCGCGTGGCCAAAAGGCAGTCGCATACCGCGTAGCCAAAAGACAGTCGTAGGCGCACACCGCGTGGCCAAAAAGCATTCATACATTTACATATGCATATGCGTGCTTAGGGTGGTCCGATTCATCCTCCCAGGACAGAGGGGCGAAGACTGGCTCCCCCTCCACATAGATGGATTAATATTGTTTTTCATCATTTCCCCTCCCACAGGCCTATTCAAGGCTGGATGCTGCAATCCTTCAGCAGACTTCCTGCAAAGCTAATGACTTACTTTAGCCTCAGCAGGTTGCACTGGTCTGTTGGCGCCACGTGCAGGAACGGAGCAAACACACAGACATAAATGAGCAACCTCCAGGCACACAAACGGTTTGAGGACGCAGCTATAATCAGAATACAGTGGCCAGCATAAACCATGTTCCTGCAATAACACCAATTCATTTTTATGCTTCTACAACTCTTTGTTAGAGATCACAAATTTCATTACCCATTTCAATCCATATTCCGCATTGCCTCCTCCTACTAGATGTTTTAAAGAAGTATTGCTGTATTTGACATATGCTATGCGACTTTCGTAGAATACATCACTCTGGAGCCCAATAATCTCGTGGTTTAGATGAGAATCATACCATTGCTAACTGCCTGTAATAAAACCTGTATCACTGGATTGCAACATTTTCAACATTCAAATGCCAGCAGGTTACAGCAGGATTTCAAAAAAAAATATTTTTCTGCTGTATCAGTACAGGTCCAAGCCAATGCGGCACCCTAGGAAAGCATCACCAATAGCGCCCCTTGTCTGAGGCAAAATAAAACTGGCTGACAAGTCAGGACCCCTTCAGAAGCTGGCTCCATTGACGAGCATCACCACCAACACCCCCTACCCGAAGAAACTGGTTGAAAAGTAGGAAGATGATGCCCAAGACGTGAAAGTAAAACCTTTCTCAGTCTTAAGTCGTGATGTCACCACCGTGAAGTCGCCCCCCCATTTGTGTTCGATTTGAACAAAACCTCTCTCAGATATTTGTTCCACGTTTGCGCCATTGAAATTTGTGTGCTGCAGATACGAATGTTTGTTTACATGGTTACGTGACACCACCATGAAGCTGACCCAAAGCATGTCGCTGCACATATTTAATCTAATAAAACGTCAGTGAAACAATTCTTAATCGAGCTACATTACTGTTATAATCAATAAAACATATATACATGAATATACATTGACAATCAATACATCTTGTGCTGATTAACAAGCTCAATATAAACGATTTTTCAATATTAATTATTAAGAGCACACCTTTTTAAAACTAGGGATGGGCCGATCGGAATTTTTTCAGTTCCAGTCCGATTCTGATACTGTCAATACCGATACAGATTCCGATACAAGAGTTCTTTTTACTTTAATATTTCTATAAAATAAATATACATTTATACTTTATATATTATTGATTTTTAAAACTAAGAAATACAAATGAAAAAAAAAATGCCAAAAAATCTTTTAATAGGCTACTAGAAACTAGAAAACTATAATACAGTGATCCCTTGTCTATCGCAGGGGTTGCGTTCCAGAACCCCCCATGAAAGGTGAAAATCCGTGAAGTAAAAACCATACGTTTATATGGTTATTTTTGTATATTTTAAGCCCTTATTAACCCTTTATATTCTCTTAGATATTAGGTAAGATTCGTTGAAATGATGTATGTAAACACACTTTTTATATACTATGCACAAATATACGTATCGTATATCAACCCAGGATATGTAACCGCGTGCTCTGATTGGGTAGCTTCTCAGCCATCCGCCAATAGCGTCCCGTGTATGAAATCAACAGGGCAAACCAGCTGAGGAAGCGTGTACCAGAAATAAAGACCCACCGTCCGAAGAAATCCGCGAACCAGCAAAAAATCCGCGATATATATTTAGATATGCTTGCATATAAAATCCGCGATACAGTAAAGCCGCGAATGTCGAAGCGAGATATAGCGAGGGATCACTGTATCCTGTTCCACCTTGTTCTCACATTTTGTTTGAAGCATTTTTGAGCCATTTGCAGATCAGTCTGAATATCTTCCAAGCAAGTACACACAAGTGGTGAATGTTTAAAATGCCCCATAGTGTTTCTCCCACTGGCACCAGCATCCCTGATACGTCACTGCGATCGCAGCCCCTCGTGTATCACAAGCTGTAGAGAGCGCGCGAAACAGCCCAGGCCAGTGACCCCCAAACCATTCATGGCTTTTTTCACATTACTCACGTTGTCCCACACAATCGCGTGCACTTTGTTTAGTGGGATTTTCCACTAAACGCTACTTTCAGCTGGCAAAACATTGTTTTTACAAATATGGCAAAACGCTGTGCTACCAGTTGTTGTTAAAAGCATAAAATACCTCCAGATCATCATCCTCTTATCTGATGTTCTTACGTTCTTCCTGCTGCAAAGAGTATGTGCATGACGTCATAGGGGGCAGAGTCACTGCACTCACACACAATGAATGGCGGCGTTAGTGCATGACATCACAGGAGCGGAGCCACTAAACTCACACCCAGTGAATGGCGGCATTAGCCTTCAGCTTTAATGTCGCAAAAAACACCTAAAATGGGAAAGAGCTGTAGTGCGATTGATTGTACAAATAGATTTAATATGAAATAGGAGCTATCATTTTACACACTGCCTAAAACCAAACAAGTAAGTATCGGACAAAGATCAGACACATACGGCCAATACCTGATCCGTTAAAAGGTCTGTACCGGCGTGGATACCGTTCGGAATATCTATTTAAAACATTTCTAAAAGTATTTTATTGACGTGGACGCTTAAAGCAACAATAAGGGTGATCTTGAAACGAGGTAACTATCATCTGCCAAAGAGATGAGCAGCACGTGACAGGGGGACCAAATCTGGATGGGGATGCACGGTGGTGATGTCACTACATCAGACCTGCCAACTTTGGGGAAAGTCTTGGAGATCCACCTTATGTCAAACTAAGTTTCAGCTCATGTACAAAACATAGTGGACTATATTTTGAAAAGCTGACTTATTGGTTAATATGAGAAATCTAAATTTAAACTATGTGTGTAGCTGAAAATAAATACTGAACCATTTACAGTATCCCCAGTAAAACTCAGGCAGGAAAAGGTTTACTGAATTAAATTCTGACTGTAAGCAAGACCATGAATTCTAACTGATCATGCATATAAAAATGGTTTGCCTGCAATAATTTATATTTTGAATGCAATGAAAAGTCTCGTTTAATTATTTTTCGAATCACGGACAATAAAACTTACTTTGCCAAGTTAAATGACTGGTGAAGCGAGACAGCTTGTAAACACATACCATGGCTTGAGTTTCAATAACCAAAAGTGGGCTGTGGGAAGGGCAGAAGTCAATGTCAGTATCACTACTCTCCTGCTAAACCGGGGGACATTTTTCCTAAGGTATAGTTGCAAGCGACGTTAACAACTTTCATAGTTAGAACCACGTAACTGAGCGGTTTCAACGAAAGATGCACTAATCGGCCAACTATCGGTATCGGCTGATGGTTAAAAATGAGCTGATATCTACCGCCGATAATTCCCTTTAAAATGGTGACCCATATCAATTGCACACTCACATGCTAAACGTTTGACAGCAAATGAAAATTCAGTGCAGACTGTGAAATCAAAAGACATTGCTCGGAGAATTAACACACTTTATTATCAGCCTGTCATACATACATAAGATGTACAGTTAGGGATGGACTGGTAGGCGGGGCAGCTGCCCCAGGCCCCGCCCCCTGACGTCACGCATACTACCCTCGTGACATGCTACTTTAATAACTCATTTCTATGTATACAATCTCATTACGGGGGGGGAGTCAAAAAAAATAAATATTTGGTACAATACTTGGAGATGTAATAGTTTGTAGTGTTTCGTAGTCAAACAAGGCGTGTATTTAACGAAAAAAGTACGTTTGGACAGTTTGCTAACTAGTGCAGTGCATGACGGGTACGATATTTGGAGGCTACTTAACGTCCATCACTAACAACGGCTGCAGCTGAAGAAGGCAGGCCCCGGGGGTGACCCTGGGGGTGCCTCTGGGGGGCGGGCTTGGTCCACTTCGCGCCAGGGCCCAGGGCACGGGTGTTCCGCCACGGTATAGCTATGAAATAGTGCTCTGCGACTGTCGTCGTATGCCAGAGTTGGCGCTTTCGTACCAAAAATTTATACTTTTTCACATGTTTGTAATGTAATTTCTTTAATTTATTTAGGTGGAGTGTCCCTTTAAACTTATTCAAGCATAACCTTCCAAACAATCGCTCTGAGTGTCAGTTTTCGAACTAATCGGCTATCGGTACCAGCCAGAAATGGCCTTATCTGTGCATCACTACTATGTAAGCTGCTAACGGGAGCTTTTGGGAAACGCACCCCTGACCTACCGGTTACGATGAGTACCAGCCATGCCTGCTGACAGTTCGGTTCCTTCGGAAGGGCATGAAAAGTGGCGGCCTCAAACACACGCGTTCCGCCCGCCACTTTCGCCGACGTCCTTCGCGTCTGCAGAGCAGTCGAAACCCGAATGCGCATGCTCACTGAGCTCGAAAGGGGGCGGGCATATGTTACCCTGGGGGCGTGGTTAAGACTGTTACGCAACGGTCTACGAACTCCAAAACAGTCCGTTTCACTTACTGCTTTTTCCTGTTCAGGAATTATATTGGAAAGCGGGAACAGCAGTCTGCGGGATTCACGGTATGTCATTCCCATGTACTGAACTTTATTGGGCTGTCCCAGGCTTAAACTCCCGGCCACTCCGACCCTGCCTCGCGGCGGAGAAATGCAAAATGTAAAGCAACGTCAAGGTCACCAGTCGGTGTGACAAAACTTATACTATAATTAGACATGCAAACAGCGTTAGTCATGGTGCAGGACTCTGTGGGAAAATGCCATTTTTAATGCAATATAATCCGTGTAGTCCTATCTATCTACCTATCCATCCATCCATCCATCGAGAGAGACCTATTGCCCAGCCATAAGCTGAGTACTGCACTGGTGAAAGTCACACGTAGAGATGAAATAGTATAAAAACTTAATATCACTGAAGTTATGAATGCTTGCATTCTCAAAATATTAAGTTGAAACCCTGCATGTTTGGCGTCCGTAGCCAGGTTACTAAGTAGTGAATGCTTGTTTGCAGGCCCAGTGATGCATGGAGCACAGGTAATGGACTGTCAAGCAGAGGAAGCAATGTGATATGCTCTGGAGATCCATCCTCCATGTTCCTGATGACAGCTGTATGTGCACAAGGAGAGAGATGTTCCGGACGAATTGCTAGCACAACCTCACATTTTTGGGTTTTAACAGTACTGATGGAAGAATATTCCTTGTTAAAAGGGAAAGTCACTCTTTCTAGTAAAAAGGGAAAATTTTAATTATTGACTTTGATTTTAATTCCATGCTTATTTGCTGAGTTCTTCTTTGTTTAATGTAGTAAAACTACAACAGAGCAGAGCAAATATGCACTAAGATACCATCAAGTAAGATGTAATAAAGGTGTTAATTTTCACAAAGGTAATTCTAATGAGTGAGAGCTTAGTCTGGTGCACCAGAGACATAACACGGATGTTTACTTTATTTCATGTGATACCAAACAAGGAAATCTATTATTAACTGAAACAAGTATATATATTTTCACCCTTAGTACCTGCAAACCATACACTGACCTTAAACTGGGAAAATGGGACCTGAAACTGATTTTTTCATCTGATCCATTGTGACAGGACGCAGTGGAATATTGTGAAACGTGGGACAGTGCAGTTAGCCACAAGAGTACCACTACACTGGGTGAATTATAACTTTAATCAGCAGTGGCCACAGATGAGAATCCCTGATGATTCTAGCTACTAAGTACGCATAGATGGCACATGGAGAATGGCAGCATGTTAAATCTAGTAATGCCAGTCATTCTTTGGTGCAATTACGCAGGTATATCCTCACATAGACTGGTGTGCTCCAGATGTACAGCTGGGACCTGTTCATTCAGTGCAAGACCTGTGTTTGATAAGGTAATATGCTACAGCTTGTGTACTAATTGGATTCTCCAGGAACATATTCTCCCTTTAGGACTGCATCAAACCCTTTTCCTTTCTCACTAAGAATGGGAAAATATGAACAGAAGGTAGTCAGTGATGAATTATATGGTCTGGTCACCATAACCTTTGAAGGAACTTTGCATCTGTTTAACTGGCTTTTTAGCAACTTTTAAAAAGTGGTGATATGGATTAGTAACTCAATCCCCATGTTATCAGACTCAGCCCCGTGCCTTCTGCCCGCATGTAGGTAATGGAGCTGTCCAAATGTACGCCATCCTCCTTAAAGCTCAGAGCCGTTGGTGGCTCACTCATGTGAATAACGCAGAAGGCCAGGACCTGGGCCAACTGTAAGTGCAAAAAATGATGATGCTAGGCTGAACCACTTGGCTAGATATGGAGCTTGACTGAGGATTAACAAGAGGCTGAATAACAGTGTAGCAAGATAATTATAACAATGCTTGTCTATCCAGTGGTTCAGATTCTTTTGTGTCTTTGAAAAGTGTGATACAGCAGGAGACATTTATAGTTTTAAAAATTAACATGTTCATCACAGTCACTTAAAAAATAAATAAATGATAATTGAAAAGGGAAAGATGCTTCGTTAGAGCACCCATTGTATTAATTCTGGCACTAAATATATAGCTGACACATCCACAGCATATTCAAGGTGATGTTTTTGCGTAACCATGCACTCCCATGTGTCGTGACGTTTGTAACAACTCCGCTTACACTAATACTAATATTAGCTCTGATAAAAAGGAAACATGTATTACAACCTTTATTCAGTGCAGAATTTTTAAAACTTAATTTCCACTTGGTGATTTAACTGATCTTTTATTTTAGAATTAGAAACTCAGATAACCATCATAGCCACTTAGGTAACCTTAATTAGGAGCTGGTGGAACAATGATTAGTTAGACCATAATTGCCACAGACAGGGTTGCCAACCCTCACACATCTGGCATGACCCTCACGCTTTCAGACTCTCACTTTCTTACGCCAAATCTATATCATTCTGTTATGAACCTAAAATTAGCTACATCAGAAGTGTTGGGATAGGTTGAAAACCCTTGTCACTATTTACAAGGTAATAAAACTGTTAAATACATTTAAATGTGTGAGCATGTGTGGGCAGACTTGTCTTGAATGAAAAAGTCTCATTCTAGCCAGCTGACCAAAGTTGGCAGCCTTGCACAGTACTGAGCAGGGTCAGGGGGCCCAGATGAGTATGGAGGGTGTTTTGTGACAATATTCAATAAATAAATAAATATGTCCATCCATTTTCTGAAACCACTTCTCCTATTCAGGGTTGCGGGGGTCCAGAGCCTATCAACACAGGGCAGGGAACAACCCAGGATGGGGCACCAACCCATTGCAGGGCACATTCACGCACTAGTCACTCACACATGCACACCTACAGACAATTTAGTAACTCCAGGTAGCCTCTGCCTGTTTTTGGACTGTGGAGCAGAAATTGTAGTACCCAAAAGAAACTCCATGACAACACAGGGTGAACATGCAAACTCCACACATGGAACCCTAAATGAGACTTGAACGCTGGTCCCAGAGGTATAAGGCGACAGTGCCAACTACAGCACCACCATGCTGCCCATGAATATGTGCATGTATGTATGTCTGTGCATATAATATTTATATAAATAAAATGTGGCACTCTACGCTGTATTTTGGTATGTCGGTGATGTGATGTGACGTGGTGAGGGGGGTGCAGGCCAGGCCCTGGGACCCTCCCGTCGGGGCACTCTGCGCTGTATTTTGGTATGTCGGTGATGTGATATGGCGTGGTGAGGGGGGTGTAGGCCAGGCCCGGGACCCTCCCGTCGGGGCACTCTGCTCTGTATTTTGCTATGTCTGTGATGTGATGTGGCGTGGTGAGGGGGGCACAAGCCAGGCCCGGGACCCTTCCGTCGGGGCACCCTGCGCTGTATTTTGGTATGTTGGTGATGTGATATGGCGTGGTGAGGGGGGTGCAGGCCAGGCCCGGGACCCTCCCGTCGGGGCACTCTGCTTTGTATTTTGGTATGTCGGTGATGTGATGTGGCGTGGTGAGGGGGGTGCAAGCCAGGCCCGGGACCCTCCCGTCGGGGCACCCTGTGCTGTATTTTAGTATGTTGGTGATGTGATATGGTGTGGTGAGGGGGGTGCAGGCCAGGTCCGTGACCCTCCGGTCGGGGCACTCTGCTCTGTGTTTTGGTATGTCAGTGATGTGATATGGCATGATGAGGGGGGTGCAAGCTAGACCCGGGACCCTCCCGTCGGGGTACTCTGCACTGTATTTTGGTATGTTGGTGATGTGATGTGGCGTGGTGAGGGGGGTGCAAGCCAGGCCTGGGACCCTCCCGTCGGGGCACTCTGCACTGTATTTTTGTATGTCGGTGATGTGATGTGGCGTGGTGAGGGGGGTGCAGGCCAGGCCCGGGACCCTCCCGTCGGGGCACTCTGCTTTGTATTTTGGTATGTCGG
>JAAGVU020000044.1:8898003-8910386 GCA_011763525.2 Mormyrus iriodes | reverse complement strand
GGGGGTGCAGGCCAGGCCAGGGCCGCTCCCGTCGGGGCACTCTGCTCTGCGTTTTGGCATGTCGGTGATGTGATATGGCATGGTGAGGGGGGTGCAGGCCAGGCCTGGGACCCTCCCGTCGGGGCACTCTGCGCTGTATTTTGGTATGTCGGTGATGTGATGTGGCGTGGTGAGGGGGGTGCAAGCCAGGCCTGGGACCCTCCCGTCGGGGCACTCTGCTCTGCGTTTTGGTATGTCGGTGATGTGATATGGCGTGGTGAGGGGGGTGCAAGCCAGGCCCTTGGACCCTCCCGTCGGGGCACTCTGCTCTGTGTTTTAGTATGTTGGTGATGTGATGTGGCGTGATGAGGGCATTTCCCAGTTCTATTCAATAAACCCCCTTTTTGTTTTCCAAAATACTGGCCCATGAATCCTTCGGCCTGCAGGTCACAACAGTTTTGAGTACCAGAATGGTAACAAGATGTATTTGATGAGGTGCTGAATATTAGTCTTGGCTCACATTTGCTTGTCACTGGATTTGATTATGAGGTACCAGCAGACTGCCTTACATTACAAAATTCTCCTTTGACTTTCCGATAATTCTGCATGCATCCAATTAGCAAGCTGCGTCTTTTGCCCCCATGTCACCTAAGCCACACTCATGATCAATGACTTCATCATGTCTAGCAGTGATTTGGCGTGGGGCCTTGCGGCTCTTGAGGGAGGCCCCACAGGTGTTAAATGTGGCAAGTCCGAATGTGCAATTAAGGATAGGGCGGTGTGCTGCCTGCGGCTCCTCTCAGAGGAAAGGTATAGCAAACACTAGAGAAAACAGCATCAGTTTCTGCATAACCATAATTCAGGGTGAACGATACAGCGAAGCTCTTTTTTCAGGTTAACCAGTTTTCTATTGTGCTTTATTCCAAACTTTTCAATTCCGACCTGCCTTCTCACAGACTTTGCTCAAACAAAACTGTCACATGAGTTCACCTAGGATTGCCTTCTTGTGGTGAAAAAAGCAAACATATAAAAAACAACACGGTGGCAAAATCGCAGAAGCGCTTCACCACAGTTGGGGTTTCTCTGTCCTTAACACACAGTCAAAAGGTGCACAGAAGACAAAAGATGCTCACAAAATACAGAAATTTGCTGCACAACATTGCCGTCAGCCTACCTTCAATGCCTTCAAAATGAAAGTTATTGTCCTTAAATACTCAAGAACCAACCCCCCCTCCCCGAACATTATTAAAATTTCCTGATGGATTCTCCCTGTCTCCCACACGCTTGCTTAGTCACTGTAAATGTAATACACATAATCCCTTAAAATACGTATAGTACCTATCCTAAAAATCAGAACAAGTTACATGAGAAGAAAGGTAATCATTTTTATAACAAACAAACGGACAAAAGCCATTAATAAAAGGGCATCTCCTGAGTCACTCACGGTGCACCTCTGAACCAGGCATGTGCAGTGCTGGGGTCCCCCACCTCATCATGGCACTGAATGTAAACCACAGACAGCAAAATGCAAAAGCCACAAAGCAAACAGATACATCGACTCAGTTTGAACTCAGAATTATCCTGTGTGTTTGTGTGCCTGCGGAAGATGAAAAATGGAATATTGCCAAATAAGGCTGACTAGACGTGTATGTGCATGTCGATCAAGGGGGTGGGGGGCAGGGGGGGGGGACTAAGACGCTACCCCCGAAAAGCTCCTGTGCTTGATAACTAGTTCAGTTATTCTAGTGCTCTGACTGGTTCGTTCCCTTGATTGAAAGACTCATCCAGCCGTTTCACATTAACATTAGTGACACATGCATTAACAGAGGAGATGGACCAATCAGCACACTGCAAAGGGTCCTCCCTGGCATGGATTACGTGGTCACCCTACTTATGAAAGTATTTCCATCCACACTGAAATGAGAAAACATGTATGATGTGGCTATTAGCCTACCTTTCAAATACCAATAGTGAGCAGACATTCAGCAGTCGCACTGTGTGACGTGCTGTTTAGCTGCATACAGGTCAGCAACAGGGGGAGCAGAAAACAGCTCCCGACGGAGTGATGCACCCGCCAGTCAATTCCTGCTAGCAAATCTTATCATCAGGGTCAGGGCAGACACCATGTATCTGTACCGGGAACAGTATCTGCGATACCAACCGTGGTATCGGACCGAATCAGATTGAAAAGAGAATCAGTGGTATCACCTGTCCCTGCTGCGTACTTCCGTGTCTGGTGACCAGGTGACCAATCAGACAAAGAGGGGGCGTAACTAGTGGGATCGAATCAGGGAAGGGCCATGTGACAAGCAGGGACCAATTAGAGTGCTTTTAGAGTCTGCGTTTCAAAAGTCTGTGATTTAATTCATCCGCACTGCAATGCTGAAATGGGGTTTTCAGAACTACATGGCTGTGACAGCATTTTCAAAGGGCTCTGTTTTTGTTGGTTGAGAACTCTGTAGTAGTGTGGACAAGAGGCAAAAATGCAGACTAATATCAGCCTTTTTAAGTAAAAAGAAAGCAGTGTGGACATAGACCTAATGTCCCTCTGGCATGATGGCCAAGATAACACAAGAAGGTGGTTGTCATCTTGGCAGGAATCAGTGATGCAGCAGCTGCTCCAGCCACTCCCTCAGTCCAATCCATCATGAATTTCTCATGGATCTTCCAGGCCCAAAAAACAGCACTCTCATGATTTTTAAAATCATTTTGTTTTTCTGTTGAAACTAGGGTTACCATGCGTCCATTCTTCCCCAGATACGTCCTCCGTTTGGGTACCGGTCCGGGCGTTTGTTTAGCCCTGCTACCCGTATGACTCCGTGTCGCAAGTTACAGTGCAGTACCAAGCGAAGGAAAAGGCATCGATTTTCAATATACAGCAGCCACTCAGTATCATCACACAGCGATTGCAAGGCTCGTGCAGACGTTTACTTTAAAAATTAAATGATATGCACATCCCTACGTGCCACGCTGCTCACAAGTGACGTCAATTTCCAGAAACCACGCTTTATTTTTGTTTTTGTGCGAACAGTGAACCGCGTCGCTTCCTTGAAGTTTAACTAACTTTGATTTAATGTTTTGTAACTTTTGCTGAAAAAGACTTGTATACATATATGTTGTTTACCATATGTCCATATTTCCCCGGACGTGAGTTTTCCTTTTACAGGGTAGTTAGGGAAAAGCTATTAATATTCATGAGAGAAGCACTACCTGATTGGTCAGTGAATGTGAACATTAATATTCTGATTCCTGGAAAAATTCTCTTTTTCATCTCACCAGATATGGCAACCCTAGCTGAAACTACCTTTAGCCAAAGAATTTGCAGAAACAAAATTCTAATTTTTTTTTGGTTCATTAGCATTCCTGAAGACATATTTTGGAACAGGATCCCCGTGTTCAGACTCCATGCCCGGCAATAATTTTGTAAACATCTAAGGGTGAAATAGAAACTAAAGTCAGGATGTCTTCCTCAATTCAGCTGATGAGTAGAGCTTGTCAGTCAGGCCCTGGGCCTAGCTCACTTACGTCTCAGCCTATCAGGATGATTGGTGTGAATATTTGCCTGGGTAAGAATATTTGCAAAATTTCATAGTCAGCTCAACCATGGTTCTTCTCTGCTACAGTTACCAGCCTGCCATGTTCCCACAGACAGTCCCTGTACTTTGGCTGCTGGCACCTGCTTCTGGAGCTTTGAGCAGGTCGGGTGCCTGATGTAGATGCAGTGAAATAATGATGCAGTTCAAACCTACAGTCAACAGGTACCAGATACAGGCAGCAACATACCAGACATTCCGACCATTGATGTGAGATGATGGTCAATCCCAGTGGCACAAGTGCTGGCCTTAATCCATCAGTCCATCCCTACCATCTCTGTCCGTATGAAAACTGTCATCCTTTCAAGTCTCCCTGTCAGCCCTCCCTATTACTACACCCATCTGCAGTCTCTCCACCTTTACAGATCTCAGAATCCTGGACTGTGGCCCATCGTCAGTGAGGACAGCCCGAATTCGGAACCCGTTGGGGGGGATTGCAGTTAGGAGGAGCATTCCTGGGTTCTTGCATGTGACCCCATTTATCCGGTGCTCATCTAGGAGTTCCTTCAGAAGTGCATCATATCCCAGAGGCCAGTCTGGTCCAGCCTGAGTCCAGTTTCCAGTTCTTCTCCCAGTCAGCTTCCTCCCCTGTGTGACATAACCCTGCAATTCTCACGGTCCTTCTCCATCGGTCCAGCCACCCTACCAAGGACCTATCAAGCTTCTTTGCCATCCCATTGGTTTCAGTCCCAGAACTGAGCAATTCCAGAGCTGCTTGGCCCTTCAGGCCATTGCCTGGATGTAGGGCTGCTCTCTGTGATGTCAGGAATCAGCTGTTTGGAGGGGGGGGAGCCCTATCAAATCCATCCTCAGTTCTGTTACACATGTCAACTGCCACAGGGCTGGGGTTCTCCTTAGTCATATCACCAGTTTCTCCCACTCAGTCGTCACTTCTGCTTGCACTTAATCAGTCAATCTATTTAAGCTACTCTGTTCAAGCCTTCTTCACTCTGCCTTAGGTAAGGTCATTTTTAACCTACTCAGTCAGGGAGTTCACTTTCCTGTCACCAGTTTTTGTAGTTGGCATTTGGAGTTGAACCTTAGGCTGAGCCTTAGGCTTTGTGCTGGGGCTTGAAATGTTCCATAGCTCTCTGGCTTACTGAATTGGCGCAGCAGCCTGGATCTCATCGAGATGACCCTGCTTTCGGTCACATGCTCATTCTCAGAAAGTTCCCATCACTACTCAGTACTTGATTCCAAAACAATTGCCTCATTTGAAGGCCTTGCAGTCAGCAAACCCAGTTCTGTCATTACTGAGTCCTTGAAGTACAATCTGATACAGAGGAAACGGCTGACAGGCAGAAGACCGGGCACTGAGAGATTGTGCCTCTTTGCCAGTGTCTGTGTTCACTGTTTTGGGCTGTGTCAGTAAAGTTTATATATTGTAATTGCAGCCCTGTCTCACAGCCACGACAGAAACAAATAAACTATTGGGACACTCTGCCCTGCAGGCCTCAGTTAATCTAATCCTGGACCCTCACGTGGGGGACAGTTTAAGTAGAAGTATCAAAATTACGTCAACGCTTTATTTTCCACAACTGCTTTTTTCTTTACTTAATATCTAGTATCATATAAGTTCACAAAAAATCCATCCATTCATCCATCCATCCCTTTTCTGCTGCTTATCCGGGACCAGGTCCGGGTTCACAAAGATGAAAGGAATGTCAGTCTTATAGAGGCACTTCTGCTGCACAGGTATTTTAGTCATGGTTATGAGGGGTGTGGCTTGGTGATCCATTGGTCCAATCACAGGGTTGACAGAGTAATTTTACCCTTGAGCGAGACCCTTAAGCCCAGTTGCTCCGGGGTCAGACTGACCCTGCTTTTATAACTGTACATCACTTTAGATAAGCGCATCCACTGAATATCGGAAGGTTATGAAGAATTCCTTTCACAAAATAAGTTGCCAAAGTGTCCCATGACACACAGAACAGCACATCAGTCTGGTTCTGTGCACCTCTGGTCTTTGGCTCTATAATAAAGTTGTTTTATGCTTTTAATGTAATGTCAATAGTGAGATTATTGAAAGAAAAAAGTCTTTGACTTGCTTAATGCCAAATTTACAACGACGATATATTTTAAAGCAACAAATCAGGTTTGATATAGCAAAATAAAACTATTCATTCTATAATATTTGCATAATGAGAATTGACTGAGCACAACTCAAAAGGACATATCATGATAAACACATTTTCATCAAAGCTATTATTAAAACTATAGCACAGTTACTGCCTGAATACCCTTTGGCATCAGGATTATTCCTAACTTGGCTTAAAACCCTGTGATTATTCAAAGAGCAATATGCACAGGCACAGAAACTTATGCTTGTCCTTGCAGATAGATTACAGCTAATGCCCATTTCATTTCACCTCATTTTATTCACGATATGAGAAAAGCAACACAAAGATTTAAATTTTCCTCAAGTTATTAATGCGAGCGTTTTTTATGAATCGATACCATTCTTTGTGTTGAAATGATTAAGGATTTATACAAAACTTTAACTGCACGGATATGGAGGCATATGCCATGTTGATGAATGAGCCATGCAAAAAGTGGCTAGTTTAATCTATCTATTATAAAACATTCAGCAGGCTTCTCCAGGCATTCACACCAGTTATCTTCTGTTGCACACATTTGGCCGCAACAACACAGGAACCCAGGTGTAGCCCATTTAGAAATTTAATTCTGCCAGCGATACGAATCCATTACTGAGTTTAAAAATGCAGACTTCGTTTTTTGCTAGCAGAAAGGCATAAAAGGTCAGCAGTGCTAAGGTTCTGTTGTTGCTGAGCAGCAATTAAAAATATAGTTTTGGATAGTGACGCTTGCTTGCAACAGCCTGCATCTCCTTCACATTTTAATAGGATGAAGGAAGACAAGTTGTAGATGCAGTTGTCCTGCATCCAGAACGAATGTGGAGCGTTTCTGTGTCTCTACTGTGACAGATTAGAGCAGCTTGATCTAAGAGTGGCAGGGAGGCTCATCTATCTCGGCCTGGTCTCTGCTTGGCTCGACTCTCCCTACGCTGACTGATAAAGGCGCCCGTCAGCGCCCGTCAGCTACGCTGGCTGCAGCCCTGGAAGTGCCCCTAAATCGCCAAGGATATGGGCAGGGCATGGCTCAGCAGAGACCCACCATTACTCTGGCTGACAGACTGGCCAGTAGCTCTTGTCTACACAGCAGAGGTGTCCTCTGAGTATTACAGCAGACAATTATGTATGTCAGGAGGAGAAACATCTCCGAGCTTAATGTGCGGATGTGCTGCAGTGTGGCTTGCAGCCTCAGGGGAGTGAGGCAGCGCCCCTTCAGGAGGATCACGCTCTTACGCTCTTCAGCCGCTTGATATAAGTGTGTGATATTCTTATATTTTCATTTGAATATCATATACATGATAAGTGATGTGAATATGGGTGGATGCCAGGGCATAGGAGACAGTTTGATGGTGGCGGGGGGCAGAAATTAAGCCACCTTAAATATTAGGGGTACATGTCCCACCCCGCCCGGACCCACTAGTTTCTGTGCCCCTGGATGGATGGATGGATGGATGGATGGATGATGGATGGATGATTGAATGGGTTACAGAAGGGTTAAGGGTATGTCAGTGTGGCTTCAGGGCTGTCTGTCAACTGTGCTGCTGTGCTGGGAGCCGCCAAGTTTGGAGACATGGCTATAGGAATGTCAGGCTTCTTTCCAATATGAAACGACATTCTTTCTGTGGTGATTAAAGCGGCAGAGAAATACATTTGAAAAATACAACAGCAGCATCTCTTACCAGGAACCACGACCCGGTTACTTTAGACAATCCACAGACCTTGTAGAGAGCAGTTTAATGAGGGAACTATTTTCTTCTACTAAACTCCCCACGCCAATCGTATCGCAGTGCGGGAGACTACTTTCTTTGTATTATTTAATTGTGGCATGTGTGTGGGGTCGGGCAGCCAGTCAGCCTTGGACCCCTGGGGTTCCTTTCCCCTAACTACGGAGCCGTTGGTGCAGGCCCAGATTAATCTGTTGGCCCTCCATTGCCTTCTGGCATTTTTTCTTCTTCCTTGTTTCCTTGTATCATGAACAATTTCATATCTATGTACTAATAATGGATGGCCATATTGTTAAGTGTCTTGTGTTGTTAAGTGCATTAGGGCAACTGTGTTGTGAAAGACACTAAATGAAAATGAATTTAATTTAACTTCTGTGAATTAGTCCAGCAAAAGCAGGAAGCCCCTGGTATTGTATTTGTCAGCTTATTGTATGTAACTACAGGATGACAGCAATAGCCACGGTCAATCAAAGGATCTATTCTGATCATTAGAGATGTGACCTGCCACTCAGCACCACTGGTCAGAAATCAATAATGTGTTCCTGTGGTTTTAGCTATTAATGATGTAAGATCACTGCAGACTCCTGTGCGCAGCTCAGCACTGTACATGGCATTGTGCGAGAAAAAAAGCCATATTGGAAATTAGAATGAGAGCAAAGGCCCGCCTCCCCAGCAGTGTGAAACAGAGAGACTGGAAGCAAAGGCCTGCCTCCCCAGTAATGTGAAACCAAGAGACTGAGAGCAAAGGCCTGCCTCCCCAGTAGTGTGAAACCAAGAGACTGAGAGCAAAGGCCTGCCTCCCCAGTAGTGTGAAACCAAGAGACTGAGAGCAAAGGCCTGCCTCCCCAGTAGTGTGAAACATCGCTGTGTGCCCATGGTGTGCTCATGATTGACTTTCGAGTCATTAGCAATGAAAAAGGTGATTTGTGAGACGATGATTAACACAACATTACTGCCAAAGACATGCTGAGGTGAGTATTGCAATGCATTGAACAGAAATGCACTCCCTACCAGCTTTAATTACTGCATGTTATGCATTACTTAAAGTAGGTAGGGAGTGTATTCTTCATTGATTACATTTGGTCTTCCAGATGCCTTAATCATTATCTTCATCATTAAACCTTTTAAGCCCTTTAAGTTCAAAACCAAGAATGTAGGTTTGATTTCAATATGACCAAATCAGTCCTGGACCTCCACCCCCCTAAACACACATGGTACTCCCACAATATTGGCAGGGCCCAAATCAGCCCCTGAACCCCCACCCCCCTAAAAACACATAGTACTCCCACAATATTAGTAACGACACGTCTCCACTGTCAGTACCCAAATTTACGCCCTTGTTCAACACCCAGAAATTAATCTTAATGCAGAACAATTTCCCCGTCATATGTCTTATTCTTTCCACAAGGCACCGCCTTAATAAATCCATATGCTCTGAATAAATATACACATTTTCTTATTTAAGTGTTTCTGTTTTCAGTGATGTAGGGCCGCTTCAGAGACCGCAAAATTGACCAGTTTCTCTAAGACAATTTAGTAAAGTTATAATATTATATTATAGTTATAATATCAGTATAAAACCTTATAGGCTTTTTAAGTTAACCTCTGTGTTATTTTTGGGGTTGAAGTTACCCCAGTCCATTTTCAAAATGAGGCTAAATTCTATAGATTCTAGAATTTAGAACAGAATTAGTAAAATACACAAGGGTTAAGTTATCTATGATTTACAGTCAACAGTGAGCTAATGAAAACCTCTTTTGTAATTTCTTTACACTGTTTATTTGCAGCACCCACTTTATTGAAAAACCTCAAAGCAATGAACAGAGACAGAGAAGCTTGAGCTTTTATTGTTTTACTGTCTGGCTGTTAATGTGGGAGGTGTGCTAGGTGTCCTGGGTGTCCTAGGTATCCTAGGTATCCTAGGTGTCCTAGGTGTCCTGGGTGTCCTAGGTGTCCTGGGTGTCCTGGGTGTCCTAGGTGTCCTGGGTGCCCTAGGTGTGCTAGGTGTCCTGGGTATCCTGGGTGTTCTAGGTGTGCTAGGTGTCCTGGGTGTCCTAGGTGTGCTAGGTGCCCTGGGTGTCCTAGGCGTCCTGGGTGTCCTGGGTGTCCTAGGCGCCCTAGGTGTCCTCGGTGTCCTGGCTGTCCTAGGTATCCTGGGTGTCCTAGGTGTCCTCGGTGTCCTGGGTGTCCTGGCTGTCCTAGGTATCCTGGTGTCCTAGTTGTCCTAGCTCATTAGGCAACACCCCTTCCTCCAATGTTGAAGGTTTCCAAACCCATCTGGACTCTGCATGGGCTTTGCATGTTCTCCCCATGCTGCTGTAGAATGGCATGCAGTCAGGCTTATCGGCATTTCTGAATTGCCTGTGTTGTGTGGCCTTGTCCTACAGTGCACTGGAATCACAGCCAGCATGTACTCTTGCTTGTTCCCTATGCTGCCTGGGATTGACTCCAACCCCCCAGAATTATAACCCGGAGAAGTGTTTGGAAGATGGATGGATGTATTATTTCTGAAAGGATCTTAAAGAATTACATTCTAGCTCAGTAAGAGACTTTCAGGAGCACATATTACAACCAGCTGTAAAGACAGGGATTGGACGCTTTTTCCTGGAGTAGGTACACACCTCGATCCACCTAAACATCAAAACCACTGACAGGTGAAGTAAAAAACATTGATTATCTCATTACAATGGCCATTATATATTAGATAAGTGAACAGTCAGTGCTTGAAGTTGATGTGATGGAAGCAGGAAAAATGGGAAAGCGTAAAGATCTGACATTTTGACAAGGGCCAAACTGTCCTGTCTGGATGCCTGGGTCAGGGCACCTCCAAAACGACAGGTCCTGTGGGGTGTTCTCGGTATGCAGTGGTCCAAGGAAGGGCAACTGGTGAACCGGCGACAGGGTCATGGGCGCCCGAGGCTCACTGATGCAGGTGGGGAGTAAAGGCCAACCTGTCTGGTTCGATCCCACAGGAGAGCTACTGTAGCAGAAATTGCTGAGTAGGTTAATACTGGCTATGACGGAAAGGTGTCAGAACACACAGGGCATCACAGCTTGCTGCGTATGGGGCTGCATAGCTGCAGACTGGTCAGAGGACCCATGCTGACCCCTGTCCCCCACCGAAAGTGCAGATTCCAAGGGGGTCTCACTGATGACGCATAAGGGGGATGCGTGCCACTGAGGGACATGCAACCCCTGCATTCCTGCCCTCTCATTCTCTCCCTAGTTTAATCATCTGTCTTACCTCTCGTTTCAGCCCTGGTGTGGATCACCCTAGCTGCCCCTCGTCTGGTCCCTCGTTAGTTCAGTATAAGAGTGCCTCCCAGTTCTGTGCTCCCCAGTCCAGTCATTGACGTCACTCCAGGACCTTCCCCCATCGCTAGTTAGGCCTTCTGTTTGCCCTCACGCTTGTTCACTGCTGGTCATACTGGGGGATGGACCGGGCAGGTGGTGACACCTCGTTCTTCGCAAGTAAAAGCGTGGCAGCCGACGGTAAAATAGCTACTGGGCACATGATGGAAGTCCA
The DNA here is from genome assembly GCA_011763525.2 of Mormyrus iriodes. Taxonomy (NCBI): domain Eukaryota; kingdom Metazoa; phylum Chordata; class Actinopteri; order Osteoglossiformes; family Mormyridae; genus Mormyrus; species Mormyrus iriodes. The sequence goes on along the minus strand of JAAGVU020000044.1, from coordinate 8,899,471 downwards.
CTTATTTAAAAGAGTAAGTTTTAAAAACTTCTCTGTTTCCTAAACTATATGTTTCAAATACATGCAGCATGTCAGAAACTAATTTAGTTAATGTCTTAATGTTTTAGAAAGATCAAAAAAAGCTGGAATAACTAATTTTGGCTGATCGGTACAGAGCAGAATTATTAGAGATATGACATTTAAACTGCTCTCTAATATTCTGATTTGTTCCACCTTCCCATGAGTAGAATATTATTGTTCAGCTGGACTCATTTCATTCACTCAAATATCCAAAAGAGCACACAGGCAAAGCAGCTCTCGCCCCAAACTGGACCATCCCAAAAGAAATGGCGAACACAGGAAATGAGGAACAGCCTAAAGGCAGGAACTGGACAGGAAGATTAGACTACAGAGATAGATTACAAACAAGAAACAGACACCCAAAACCAAACCAATACACAAGCCCATGTAAGCAGTACCCTAAAAGGGGATCCAGGCCCAGCATGCAGGGAAACCCCTACACCGAGTGTGGCATTCTTGTGAACTAACACTACTTTGATGGGGACACTGAACAGCAGTGGTGTTCATGGCGACACCCCACTGCATGCTCCCTGGCTGGTCTTCTGTTCCCTAAATGCTCTGATTGCATTTTATCTTTTGCTTATATAGTACCATTAGGCTCCTGCTTGTAACTGGGCATCCATCGAAAGCTCAGCCTAGCTGCACTTATGCCTAGTTGACTCTTGGACAGCCATATGCTTGTGATGTGCTGTTTGCCTCACTGCACATTGCTTTGGACAAAAGCATCTGCTAACTATGTGTAAATGTAATGCGAATGTAAGTGTGGGCAGCTGCTGTTTTTGCTTGTCTCAATAGCACAACATTAATCACATGTGCATTCACTCATAATCTGTTGCTCTGCCCGCTACAAATTATGACTGAAATATAATTCAATGCACGTGGTTAATTATCATATCCATTCTAACCTTCATTACATGTTGTGAAAAAATTCCCCATAACACATAAATGAGAACTGAATGTTGTCATTTCAAGTCCTGTTAAAGAGCCCTGCAATATGGAATCCTTGAGTAAAACATTTAACCATATTTCCAGCTGAATTAAATTTTGAATATTGGAAGTTGCTTTGAATAAAAGTAACACTTCAGCAGAATGTATTTGAGATGTATGCTGAACCACTCTGCACATAAAGATTGCTGTTTATAATCAGACTTCCACAGATTCAAAGCACATAAATAGGGCTACAGAAATGGAGATTACAGAGCCTTCACTGAGCTCTCAGTACTGTACTGAAATGGAGATTGCAGAGCCTTCACTGAGCTCTCAGTCCTGTACTGAAATGGAGATTGCAGAGCTTTCACTGAGCTCTCAGTACTGTACTGAAATGGAGATTGCAGAGCCTTCACTGAGCTCTCAGTACTGTACTGAAATGGAGATTGCAAGTCTTTCACTGAGCTCTCAGTCCTGTAGT
>JAAGVU020000044.1:8867833-8881197 GCA_011763525.2 Mormyrus iriodes | reverse complement strand
CATTCTCCAGGTTTGTATACTACGCTACATTCTCCAGTTTTGTATACTACGCTACATTCTCCAGCTTTGTATACTACGCTACATTCTCCAGTTTTGTATACTACACTACATTCTCCAGCTTTGTATACTACGCTACATTCTCCAGCTTTGTATAGTACGCTACACTCTCCAGCTTTGTATACTACACTACATTCCTCAGCTTTGTATACTACACTACATTCCCCAGTTTTGTACACTACATTTTCCGGTTTTGTACACTAAATTTCCAGATCTTTAAATTCTCTTGTGAAAGAGACCATCTCACTGTAATTTACAAATACTATGCCTCTCACCGACATGTGACACGCTGTATAATAACTTCAGTAAAGCCCACCAATGGCATATAGGCAATTTGCCGCATTTAAGAAAGAACAGCTCTGCCTAGGTTTGCTTGCGTTTCTTTAGCTGGCCACCAGCTCAGCAGAATTAGGAACAGTATATCATCCTGCCATTAATAAAGCATGCCATTTCAAACACCTGAGCGGATATGCCGACGGACACCCCAAAATGCCCCCCATGCCCAGCAGCATCTACTTGGGGAGACACCTCCTGCTCAGCAAAACATACTGGGGGGGGGACTTCCCCCTGCTCTGCAAAATATACCAAGGGTGGACCAAGGTGACATTTTATCAGGGGGCCCAGAATATCTAGCTACGCTCCTGCCTGTGCTGTAATGCAAATGTATTTGATTGGATTTGTTCTGGCCATGTCTGTTACTGTGACCTGGACGGCTTCCCTACCGGGACGGTATAAAAGCGTGCCTGCTGGCTCTTTGACAGAACTGTCGACATGGTGTTAGTATGGCACGCATAGTACTCAATTTATGAGTATGCCTCTTAAGGTTTTGATTGAATGCTGCTCTTGGTAGACCTGTGGGTGGCTACAATTTTCTGACTACTACTGACACCCTTGTGCTCTGAAAATACTTTCAGGTCACAAAATAAACTCATTCTTCTCTGTGCTGCATTTTGCATTATGTGCAGGCCATCCTGACATCACTGACAGGAACCTTACAGCAACAGTGCTAAAAGTCCCAACCGTCTCTTAGCCTCAAAAATACAATGCACTATGTTCCTGAGTGGCATTTCCTGGTCCTGGGGTCAATTTCTACACGCTGGTCTTATCAGAGGTTTCAAAACACATGTAACATTTATTTAGTTTGCCTGGTAGAGAGGTGTCATTATGCCATGATTGAAGGGCAGGGTTGCTGTCTGTGTTGGTCCAGAAAGCTTTTCCATTAGCTGCGTGTGTCTTTATTGTCTGTGGAGTGACTGTTGAGATTCTGCCCATACTTTCGTGTCTGCATCCCTGATTCCGTGTGACAGATTCTTTTTGGCCAGTCTGTACACGGCAGTGTCTCTGAACCTGTAAGCAGCATCACGGCTCTTTAACAGTGAGCGGACCTCCCCAGTCAGCCAGAGTTTCTGGTTGGAGTGGGTTGTGATCATTTTCACATCAGTTATATCCTCTGTACGTTTATTAATGTAACTGATGACGGACTCTGTGTATTCCTCCAAGTCGATGCTGTTGTCGTATGTGGCAGCCTCTTTGAAGACCTCCCACTGTGTGGTTTCAAAACAGTCCTGCAGTGTGGGAATGGCACCCTGTGGCCACACTCTGACTTCCTTGAGAACAGGCTTAACATGATAGTTAGGTGATCAAAACTGCCTATGTGGGGGAGGGGTGTTGCTTTGTAGGAGTTCTTTAAGTTGGTGCTAATTAAATCCAGTGTGTTATTTTCCCATGTTGCAAAGTTCATGTGTTGGTGGAACATTTATAAAACAGACTTAAGATTTACCTGGATAGAAGGCTCAGCATCATACGGTCAGTAATTTAGAGCTGAGCAATATCACATCGATACTATATCGCACAGACGCAATAATCAGCAGGGCTTCAGGTGACGGGTCAAACATTTGGCCGGATGCCGGCTTTTCAGTACGATACCGACGTTTATTTACGCCCAGCATTTGTTAAACACACAAACACACAGTACAGCAAAAAACAGGCATCTGCACATTAGGATTCCAAGCATCAATGGTTGCATTAAAGTATGCTGCTGTGATCTACAACCTGGAAGTAAAGCATAGCAAAAGGCCTGTCTAAAACCTCCCCTGCTAGACTAATCCCTTGGAATTAACTCTGAATGTTGATGTTTGAAAATCGTATTGCTTACTGGCCTGTAAATATTCCATGGCACAGAGCTTCATTTCAGCCGTCCTCTCTGATCCACGGCGGCTGAGATGCAGCCCACGCTGATCGGCTTCCGTTGCTATTACATGGGCCCCCAATTAATCCGCCACGACGCCTCTAAATATATCGCGCCCAACTTCATCAAACATGCACTGCAGTGTCTGCAAGAATCACTTCTTTTTGAAGACTCGCTTCTCTCGGTTATTGACGCCTGTATCTTTTAATAATGTTACTTGTTATGTAATTTAAGTGTATTAAGTTGGTTTAGTGTGTGTTTCGAGGTTTGATTCTTCAATAAAAATGACTTCTCATATAACCACATAATTACGCTACATCCACATATATATGCGACTTTATTACTAAATTGAAGACGGGAATGAACATCTGTTTTAAGAAAATTTAACTTAAATATATTTAAGAGATTGCATAAATAATATAAAATAAAATAGTTCCGCGCAATGCCAGCAGAGGGCAGAACGATACTTAAAAGCAGCAGTTGAAATAAAGGATACCTTTTTCTGTTTTTTTGTTTATGAATAACAGCAGCCTACCTATCATCATTACTCACCATTACTATCGCCACGAACTGCGTATCATGTATTCAACTGTATTAATTGATCATATTCAATTAATATGATTATTTATTAAACGTTATATCAAAGGAATAATGTATACAGAGGATAATATGCATTTTAACCTCAAACAGGCAGCATCGTCCCTAGGTGTACTTAACGTTTTCTTAACTCTCCATTGTCTGAGCCCTTTTGTACACCCGCGGACGGGCACTTGTGATTAAGCCCGTCTAACTTTTATTAGACGTGAGTCGCGGGGGAAGCGGCGCCCCGGCTGAGCGCCCCTGAGCGCGGCGTAACGCGAGAGCGGCGCCCCGGCTGAGCACTCCGCTCCGGATCCGAGCGGCGCGCATATCGTGTCCACCCATCGACAAAAGCTGTCAGGATGGCAGGCAATCCTGAAAGAAGCCGATGAATATTAATGCGGGAGCCGCACACAAAGTTAGCGCATCACCGGAGGGGCGACGGCGCCCTATTAGAATTTCAACGCCGTCTTTGGATTAAGACTCATTCAGTTCGGAATTTGGTCATTTGGAAGCCAATGCTGTACGCGCCGGTGCTGCGGGGATGGGACTTTAAAGAAGTGGCCGGGACTCACGGCATGCCACGACGTGACTTGCGCGCGTCCTGGAAGCACTTTGGAAATTGGGAATATGTCTGTTTTTTCCCCGTGAAACGTGATGCGCACGTCCTGGACGCTCCGCGCTCCGCCAGCCGCGCTGCGCCCGTGGAAACATTTATACAAGATGCCTTCTGAGTCTTAGGGTCCCGCTCCACACATTGTGACAGGCTGCATCGGAATAAGAAAGCACTATTGACGAAAGAGCGACGAGTTTCTTTTCTTCTCTTCTTCCACTCCACGTCCTGTTTTCCTGCGTGTTGTTTTTAAGGTGAGTGGATCCGTTTCAGCAGGAGCGCTGCTTGGAGAGGGGACAGATTATTATTGTTGAGTGTCCATGCGAGACTTTCAGTCAAAACATGTCAGGCTATTTCTCTGTGAGGATCACTGCTATCAGAGATGGCATTTTGGTCCCCTACTTCATTTTTTACCTCTAAAGTGCCTCGGAAGATATTGTTCATGTTCACCCTCTCTCTCACGGTCACTTACCTGTGTTACTGCCTGATGAGCTGCTATAACACGCTGCAGTTTCCCTTCCAAGAAAGCTACGTGTATCAAGCCGGGCAGGTGACCGAAGAGACAACTTTCATCACATTAAGAGAGAAACTTTCCTCCAGTACCTCCCAGGGACACTTGGCGGAGGATCCAGGGCTGAGGACCGTCACTGATCCCACCGCCGCGGATGACAAGGTTTCCGCCGCCGACCATGCGGTTAACGCGCAAACCGGAGGAAGGACGACGGGGTGGGTCAGCAGTCAGGCTGCTCCGACCAGAACTGCGGCAGGGGGTCAAGGTCCGGCCTCGGAGCCGCAGCACCAGGAATCCAGCACCACCGACGGCGATCTGAGCCGGCGGCTCAACTGCACCTCGGATTACGGCCAGAAGAAGCTGCCCCAAGCCATCATCATAGGGGTGAAGAAAGGAGGGACCCGGGCTTTGCTGGAGGCTTTGAGGATCCATCCCGACGTCAGGGCGGTGGGAAACGAGCCCCATTTTTTTGACAGGAACTACGAGAAGGGACTCGATTGGTACAGGTGCGCGCTTTTATATTCATATCTGCTGCTTGGTTCCCAAACTCCAGGCAGCCGCGCGCTCCTGACGCGCGTTCGGGGTGCGGGCGCACTGCGCGCGGTTGGGGAAGGATTACATGCAGACTGACCATGGTGACCATCAGCATGTCGCTATCGGGTGCTGCGGCCGCACTTAAAATGATGTTTGATCCGATGTCATGCACTGAACAAGCTGGCCTGGTATAATTTAGTGGGTTTTTTGTAGTTGTATATCAGGCGAATTATTTGTTGTGTTTCTTTCAGTAAAAAGAAGCCAGTGATACATTGATGCAACGTGTAATTTGCATTTATAGGTAAATTGTAAAATGATTAAGATTTAGATTCCAAGTGTAGGTACCTTTTTGAACTGCAGATGAGATCTTGTGGGGTGCTGTAGCAGCAGTACTGACAGTCATAATTTATATGTGCACAAAAAAGTGTCGATACCTGTGAAGGTCCTGAAGCACAGCAGGAAATAATTGGCCCGGCGTTCTGCTGTGGATTCACCTGTGGCCTCCCTCTGGAGATTTGCAGTGTTTACACCGTGCAACGGGAGCACTGAAAAGGGCCTGGAGGCATTATTAAAAGAAAGCATCGTTCGTGGTCCTTCGCAAAAAAATCCCGCTATTTTTCAATAAACAAACCTTACGAAAATGCTGCGTTTGCGCACGGGGCAGTTAGAGCGAAATTATTGCACCGTCACACTGCAATTAGACTGGCGCAGAGAAGTGCATAGTTTGTCCGAAAGACCAGCAATTATATGGAAGAAACCCGTATTAAAGCGATGTGTCCGCCGCTGTAGACTTGTTGCTTTTGTGTATTAAATAGGTGGAGATAATTATCAAGGCTGGCGATTCTGAGAGGCAAAATATTAAAATATTTTCTGAAAAATGTGTGGGTTCCCATACAAATCCATATAACTGAGAGAGCAGTTCGATGTGTGAAACATCTCGATGGTGGTTGCATTCATTTACCATGAAAAAACACCTGTCATTGTTTGGCATGTTGAGAAATCTTGGCTTGCTGCTGGATGGATATGTGCTATTCCTTGAGGTATAGAGCCACAGCAGGAGAAGATCATGATGTGTACCTCCTTTGATCTGGACCCCCTTCTGACATATACCTCTCTCCATCACACCAACGGATACTGAAGTGAAAGGACAGCTAAGAAGTCTCGCTGCAGACGTTTTCTGAGCGACGGCCAAGCTGGTGGTGGACTAGCGCATGTATAAATGTCTCTGAATAAGTTGCTGCCATCTAATACGTGAGCCGTGTAGCCTTGGCTGTTATGGGCGGGACGGCTGATAGCAAATTTTCCTCTCTCCAATCTCAGAACAGCATTCATTCGTAACCAGCAGGTATCAGTGCTTGTTTTGATATGACGTTGTGTAAAATAATCGAAAAGTTAATTTATAAATATTCATATTATTTTTATTAAATATATTGTCTACTCATTAATACTTTTTATTGTGACTAAGTGTAAAAACAACAATTCTGGAGGATTGCAACACGTATTTAAGGCTAATGGAATCTATTTCTAAAATCCCACTGTGCCATATTAGATATCTGTGATGAGGAAAACAAGACTTTGTAAGAAATAAGCTAGAGGGCTTGGTACTTCTCACTGCTCTACAGCGACACCTACTGGCAACCGGGTGCCAGCAGGGCTGCGGGTGGGCTCAAGCGAATTTCACCATCCCACGAGAGTGTTGTGATGTTCGGTGAAGGCTGGCTTCACGCCCACGTCAAAAAAAACCACATGATGTTTCCATCACTCATGAACTGGCATGAGTTCCATGCAATGAAAGGGATGCCTATTAGAAACAAGATAATTGGCTATACCAAGCTGGGAAAGCGGTTCTGAAGATGTATTGATATATGCATAAAAAGGAGATTTAGCAGACAAAATATATCAGTGCGAAAGGATGATATTAATGTAAAGCCTTGGGTGAGATGCAGACTAAAAAGATAGTGTCATAGGAGTGTTATAGAGGCTATAGACTAGCAGGAATTCCTTACAGAACTGGTGGTTATGCATCCAGAAGAGGGCTCCGCATTGGGCCCTAACCCTCAACACGTCTCATAACCTTTCCCTGTCAGCTGAGACACGGCTATATATTCATGAGCTTTGCAAGTTGGCCAGGAACCTTAAGGAAAGGTCATCCTTCAAGCATATGGCATGGAAATGTCTGAGGAAATGTTTCTAACACACGTGGAGCATTTCGTTATTGTATGGAAATGTCATTACACTAGAGAGCCAGTCTGTGTCAGAGCAGCTAGCTCTGAACCCAAAGTACGCAGACAAGCATCACTGATTTTCATACCTGTATGTAAGATAGAGCTGAAAAGGCTAGACCTCTGCTCACACTGTGTGTCTCTTTCATCAATTAGCCGATAAAATCTGTTAAAGAGGATCCATTAGCGCTGGAGAATCAGAGCCAAACATGGTTCTCCTGCATCACTCGTCTCTACATCTTCCTGTGCATGAGGGTCCACTTTAGCTGGCTTAATACATCACGCTAAGTAAGAAATTGCTTCTTGATAGTGCATTGCCCTGTTGGAGACTAGCTGGGTTTAAGATGTTTTTTAGAAAAACCGTACAGATCAGTGCCCCACTGCAAGTCCTTCCTCATACATTAAAGGGCCATTTTTTTTTCTCTAAAAAATGTTGTCATGTGAACTTTTATGGACATCTGACAGAATTCCAGTACTAATCAAGAAATTACCTGAGAATGAATTGTACTTCTGCGGGGGGGGGGGGGGGGTTTAACCTGAAGTTACAAGGTTTTTGAAGTAAATGCTCCCTCAAGCAAGCGAGTGCAAACGTCAGCAACCACATTAGTACCAGCTGAACTCTAAAAACTGTTCCTGGACCTTTACAGAGGCACTAAGGAGTCACAGTGCATAGGCGGAACACTGGGGGTCATCTCTGCCTGCCCTCTGCACGGGGGGATCTGTTCCCCCTGTTCATTTGCAGACTAATTTGAGTTGTTCTGTAATGTGTTTGATCTGTGGCTTATTAGACAGGGAGATTGCAGGCTTTCAAAAAATGGGAGGAAAGGATCTTTGTCTTAATGCCCCCAAATGAACCATGTCCCTGAGGTACTGTATCATCTTTCTTTTGGCTTTTTAAGTCCTATGATCACACACTAAGTGACTTTAACCTTTGCATGGTGTGCTGTGAGTGCACAGGCCATCAGGATGGGGCACAAATCTTGTGAATGTATTTTTTTATTTTTTACAACAGCAAATCGATGACAATGTGCCGGTTACTGCAGTATAAGGGATAATTATGTGTGCCCAAATTTGGCGTGCCACAGTTTTTATCCAGAATAACAATTTTTCTAGTCTAAAAAGTTACGTTCATCAGGCTAGATTATTGTAAAGCAGTCAATTTCTCTCGTGGCATAGTATGATTGGCACAGCCTCACCTCCTCTTAAACAGAAGAGCCAGAGTACAAAGACACCTGTCCTTTTTTTTAAAAAAAAAAATACCCACTTTGCTGTTGTGGGTCACAGAGGGTCCAGAGCCTCTCCCAGAGACAGGGAGCAACCCATGATGGGGCAACAACCCATGACAGGGCACCAACACCATGGTAATTCTGTTAACCTCAGCATATATTCAAACTTTGGGGGGGGACAACAGAGAACCCGGAGGAAACCCGATGACAACACAGGAGGTTAAACCATGCTTTTGCACCCATGGAGCTAGGGTGGAGACTCAAACCCAGGTCTGCTAACCACTGCACCACCATGCGACTGCAGGTACGGCACCCTATGATTAAAAACAGGCCTTGCTAAACTGCATAGATCCCCTTGGCCCATGTGCAAAGTGGGGAGACTTCATCAGCACAGGACTTTTGATGGATTACATATATTAACGGATAGATTCCATGTTTCAAGCTTTACACGGGACTTATTTTAATTTTCAAAATATTCAATAATTTTTGTTTTAGTAATGAGGAGCTGATGTTTGTTACACCTCAGACTGCCTCCCTGAAGCCCATCCTTCTTTGTCCTGACACACTGTCATTTTTCTCTTGCGCTGTCAGATGAGTATGACTGGAATTATTATTAAAGGGTCCTGCTCCAGTGTCACCCCCCCTGCTGCCACAGACACTTTGCTGTATCACATGCAGCGATGAGTTTAGACAGAAAGTGGACGTTCAGTTTCACTGCAATTCACACACAGATGTGTGCAGGACGCTGTTATAGTATGGATGTGCAGATGTTTGCAGGAATGCACAGATCAAAAACGTTTTGTGCATTCTTTAAGTGTGAAGGTTAACATTGCTTCAATATTTCAGAGAATGAGTACATGGGAGATTATAAAGATGGAATGCTTTCTGAGGTTATTATTATTATTATTGGTATTTGTCCCTAAATAGTCCTTAACGTTTCTGACCACTGTTTACTGTTTAGAGATAATAAGTTGTCTCCATTGGCATTAATTCCAAGGTGTCTTGCACAATAAATCTCACAGTTTTTGAATTAGCTCAGAAAATGTCCGTTCTTCTGGTGCCGAGAGCTTTCAGACTAATGTGTGAGGTGCTTGCTGGGATGCGTACCGCAGAAAGGCACGATGTTCATCTTGTGTACATGCTGCCTTATTTTTCTTCTGAGGCAGAATGGTCACGCCGCTGTGAACGACTAGATGACAGCGGTCAATGCCACGCCTCACCTCCACATTTCCGAGGCTTGTGGAAAACCGATGTTTTCACTCCCTGGGTCAACCCAGGAAGTCTGGGCAGGCTCCTCTGATTGCCTCTGAAGCTGAGCCAGGCAACATGGCAAATGAGCAGGTTTTCACCCTCTGCTGAGATTTGACGAGAATGCGATGCTGCCTCTAAGAGCTGCTATGGGCGGGATGACGAAGATGGTCATGGGACCCCATAATGGGCGGAAGAAATGAGGAATATGAGAGAACATGAGAGTAGAGCTGGAAGCAGAGCACTAATGGAAACGGTGGGAAGGAGCCTTTTTTTGCTTCAGTGCGAGAGAAATATAGGAATCCAAAAGGGGTGTTGGATTTTGGGAAATGCTAAGATGGGATGTGAACATCGGCGCGTGTTGTGGAGGCCCAGACAAAAAAACAGAACAAAGTCTTATTTTATTCATATTACACCATAGGTGGAGTGAATTGCTTATGTTTTGATAATATAACAGGTGGAGTGAATTGCTTATATTATTGATAATACAACACAGATGGAGTGAAATGCTTATCACCTCATAGTCAGATGTCCTCGTCCTCCATCTCGCAACATTAAATCTTTGTTTTTACAACAGCATTTCATGGTGCCTAGTGTATTGAGCTACTGGTTTTACCCACAGTTATGCAGCTAGCCCTCAAATCTGAGGTGGTGAGGCAAAGATACCCCATTGCCAGAACCCCCAATTAATGCCAGTAAGATCCGTTTTCCCACAAGCCTCGGAAATGTGGAGGTGAGGAGTGGCCTTGACCGCTGTCATCTAGTCGTTCACAGCAGCATGACTCGGAAAAGATGAACATCGTGACTTTCTGCGGTACACATCCCAGCAAGCACCTCACACATTACAGTCCGAAAGCTCTCGGCACCAGAAGAACGGACCTTTTCCAAGCTAATTCAAATTAAATTTAACCAACTATCTTTTCCACCAGTTAGGGCTGTTAGGAAATGGAGGCAGAGTTTTCTCTATATCACCTTTTCGCCTCGGTGAGCTCACCAGAACTGAGGAGTGTGGTAGTTTCACACACTATCGAAAACACCCGAAACACCTGTGAGCGCCCGTGTGCCTGTATGTGTGTTATGCGCTGGTTTTTGTCAGCTCTCATGGTGTAATACTCCAGAAAATCGTCTCAAAGGTATAAAAGCTCCTTGCGCATCTGTTTCCTGGAACTGCAGTAATTTGAAGGATAAAAATGAATGAAGTTTCAGCAGGCTCTGCTGGGCTCTAGCCAAAAAGCTCATTGATTATATCCTGATATTGCCTCAGGGACCCATTTACCAAAGCTAGACTGGCCAGGCGTGGAGTGCCACGCGACATTGGATATGTGTGTAAAAACAAACATGGCATTGTGTAGCCTTTGGGAAAACTGTCACCTTGACTCGCGAGGGGAAAGGATTGAATAACCGTATGGAATAGATCTGGCTGAACAATAAAGGATGGATGTATTTCCTGTCCATCTCTCTATGTGCTGCTTACATGATGTTTAATACAAATCATATTTCTGCACAAATACGCGCATTATACATTGATACTAAAGCAGTTAGTCTTGAGCGGCTGTGGCCTGTGGTGAATGCAGCCCGAGCTGAAGCAGAATGGCCATTCCTGGTTTCATTTAAGACTCGGCAGAGCCCACTGCTCAGCAAGTCCCATATCACAAGGCCAGTGCTTTGGGTGAATGATATTCCGCTGAAGTTCAAATTTAACATTAATTGAATGGAGATGGATTTGAAACTACATTAGACCTTTAAAATCATTATTATTTAACCCTGCAGTTTAGCATTTCTGTTAAGACAAAAGTAATCTATTAATTTCATAGAGTAATGAGGAACGCGTGTTCTCCATCCTATACGAGAAGGGGGTGTTATGCGTGGGAGTGCTTATGGCAGTGTCATCATTACAACATGTGTCATGTCATTAAATCACAGGCATTGGGACCAGTCTATCTGGATGAATAAGACTTTTAGCTTGCTTTTTGCTCTCAATCTTGAAGACAATTTTTTAATTCATTTTTTTGTTACAACCCAAGTGTCTTGGAGAAAGAGCAACACCAGCTCCTCACTGGTGTAAAAACCAGGTACAGTGGGAGGGTACCTCACAAGCCTGGATGGGTAATTTAGTTCCTGACTATGCATCTCTCGTCCTTTCTCCGGGCTTGAGTGCTTCTGTAACATTCATTGCATTCCCCAGATGGGGAACTTCGCAAAAACATTATATGGATGAAGCTCTACACCTGATTTCATTACAGGAGAAATCGCACCAAAAGTGAAGCAGTTGCACTAAGTGACGAGGGAAAGGCAGCTGCAGAAGACACTTGATCTTGTGAGCATCCATCCGTCCATCCATCCATCCGTCCTTCCATTCTCGGCTGCTGATCCGGGGTCGGTTCGGGGGGGCAGCAGTCTAAGCAGCGATGCCCAGACCTCCCTCTCGCCAGCCACCTCCTCCAGCTTCACCAGGTGAATACTAAGGCATTCCCAGGCCAGCGGAGAGACATAATCTCTCCAGCGTGTTACGTGCCTCAATCTAGTGGGGTTGGGGAGTAACAGGAAGGACGTGCGTAGTGCAAAGAACAAACGCACGGTACACAAAACAGGCTCGTATTAACAAAGAGTGTGTATTTACAGGTTTTGTCACCACAGTGTATTTACAGATGTCAAGAGTGACCCAGGCCAACACAACAAACAAAACAGTCTAACGAACCGAAAGCCCAAACGAACTTCCCAACAAAGAAACAGGAAACAAAAGACAATCACTTTCACCATCTCCCTACCCAAACATACGAACTGAAACAAAGAAAACGGCAGTCGCCCATTACACCATACACGGGACACACTCCGAACATCAAAACCAAGGGCTAGGCTTTCTCGTAGTCAGGAATACAGGCAAAATGGTCGGTACACAGGAAGGGCAAATACAGAGATTAGCGACCAGAACCAGGGGCAAAGCAAAAAGTGAAGAAACCGGAAACAAACCAGTTATACACGAGTAATCAAATCAGAATAAAGCACAAACCACCAGCAAAAGAGAGCAATCCTGAGGAGCTGCTGGCGTCACCGGTCCTTTTCTGCATAGAGCCCAGAAGTGATGACATCCATCAAGAGAGACCCAGGGGTGGATCTTTGGGCGGAGCCAACGGACTACCAAAAGCATACGCAACAACACAAATCCTTACAGCACAAACCACAAACCTTATGGCGCATAACAAGTGTGTCCTTAGTCTGCCCCAGGGTCTCCAACTGGTTGGACATGTCCGAAACACTCCCCAGGGAGTTGTCCAGGAGGCATCCTAGATAGACGCCCGAACCACCTCAACTGGCTCCTTTTGGTTGGAGATGCTGACCTGCATCCTGGTCGCCTCACACTCAGATGCAAACCGGCCTAGTTCATGCTGAAGGTCACCGGCTGACAATGCCAACAGGAGCACGCCATCTACAAAAAGGAAAGATGCGAGCCTGAGGCCCCCGAACCGGACCCCCTCCACCCCTTGGCTCTGCCTAGAAATTCTGTCCATAAAAATTATCAACAGAATCAGTGACAAAGGGCAGCCCTGATGGAGTCCAACACCCGCCGGGAACAAATCTGACTTACTGTTGGCAATGTGAACCATACTCTTACTCCGTTTGTATATGGACCTGATGGCCCACAACAATATACCCCGTACTCCATATTCCTGTAGCACCCCTTACAGGACCCCCCCCCCCCCGAGGGACACGATGATAAGCCTTTTCCAAGTCCACAGAACACATGTAGACGATGGGCAAACTCCTATCAACCCTCCAGTATCCTTGTGAGGGTAAAGAGCTGGTGCAATGTTCCATAGCCAGGGCGGAATCCGCCTTGTTCCACATGGATCTGAGGTTTGACCAGCAGACAGCGAAGAATTTTTTGACTACTTCAGTGACCTCAGCCCTAGAGATGGGCAAGTCCCCCCCCCAAGTCTTCCAGCTCTACTTCCTCCAAGGAAGGCTTATCAGTGGGATCCTCGAATTATTCTTTCCGCCACCTGACTAGATCCCCAGGTCAACAGTTGTCCATCCCCGTTGTGTTGTGAACACAGTAACTCGAAAAGTATCCGATGGATCTTTTTGAAATGTCTAAAGGACATTGTACAGTTTTTTTTGTGATCAAATTTTTATTAAGAATTTTGTACAAGGAACAGAACACAGAACAAAACAGTGCCATACATAT
>JAAGVU020000044.1:8844189-8854228 GCA_011763525.2 Mormyrus iriodes | reverse complement strand
GTCGGTATGGTTCCCGCCCTCACACCATATCGGTGGCCTCATACCATCTTATATGCCATATTTCTCACGTGAGCCTGTTGTGGATTTGGTTCCCGCCCTCACACCATATCGATGGCCTCATACCATCTTATATGCCATATTTCTCACATTACCCTGTTGTCGGTATGGTTCCTGCCCTCACACCATATCGGTGGCCTCATACCATTTTATATGCTATATTTCTCACGTTAGCCTGTCATGGGTTCGGTTCCCGCCCTCATACCATATCGGTGGCTTCATACCATTTTATATGCTATATATATATATATATATATATATAAAATCTGTGGCCTTGTAACCAACAGGTGCCTGAATGGCACATGGCAGGAAATATGCTCCAGTAAACACTCAGCTCTGTAAATAGTTATAAGAGGGGGACATTGTAAACTTTGTAAGTGACATTGTAAGCAAATTCATATTGTCGGTAGTGTAACATGAAGCATTCATCTGACTTAGTTCTGAATTTGTATTTTGTCCTTGATAAAATTTTATTGGCATTTCATGGCATAAAGGATGAGCAGACTGTAATGCCAAGACAGCCATGACATTCTCAAAAGGTTTCAGCAGAAGACCAGATCATCACAGAATCACAACTTAAGCATAATTAAAACTTCTTTGACCTGACGAACCTGCCCAGGGACTTTGACAAATTGCACGTCAGAGAGAGTAAGATGCACTCCTGGAAGTACATTAATATTCCCCAGAGCAGCAGAATGATGACCTTACACGTGAAGCTGTTACTCCTGTTCCGTGAGAGAAAGTAGTTCTTATGAGTAGAAGAAATGAAGCAGTGCTCATGTTATACGTAATGCTTGAAATGCTATACCTGAGTTGGCATAAAAGTCCATTGAGGCGCATGAACAATAAATGTCACATTTTATATCAGTCTCAAATAATGCACGTCACAAAACGCAACTTTGGCAGGAACCGATCAGATATTTAAAGTCATATCACGAATATGAATGGGGTCGGACCATAGAAATGCCTTCATAATTATTATGGTATTCTTTAGAGATTAATACAAAGTTAGAGCCAGTTATTTGGGGTTATTTTAATTAAACTGTGGAAATACATTCTTATGCAGTTACTTGATGGTCTAATTAATAATAATGGCTTAGAACCAGTCTTTTTACTATCAATGTTACATTTCTATATCATCGACTTCTTTACTTGTCTGAATTTTACAATTCGTCAAGACTGAGCACCTATGTCATTCTGACAGAGTGTGGCAGAACCCTTATGTGAAGTGACATCACATTTGGTGTAAATGTTTTTGTGTGAGAATTAATGTCTTTCAGTAAACAAATGTAATGTCGGCAACAAAATGTGCTTAAGTATACACGCACGTTTAATATAAGTGATTCCTTTTGTAAAAATACACTTTTCATTTTAATATTGCAGTTAGATATCATGTATGACACATATAGGGTTAGGGTTACGTTAATGCTTAGAGTACACTGAATTTGAGTATTCCGATTATTACAGTATTACAGGTCAGGGTCTTGGCGGATCCGTGGGAAGCACCATGGCCTGTGGATCTGATTTCTTGCCGGTCTTGGGTTGTTTTTGTAATCCCTAGATCACTGTGATCCAAAACATGAAATGAACAGAATGTTTTATTTTCTGATTGATCACTATATGACCATATGGGAGTGAACATTCCTTCCGTAGGTGTCTGGTGTTTCCAGCCTTATTTGTTACACGGAAAGGTGTTTGGAAGAGCAAACAGAAGGTGCTACATTTGGTTGTTATAATGTTGAAGTATCATAATAGTATTACTATAAAAAATGACTTGAATCCTGTACAGTTCTTCAGTTTGATCCAAACAGTGTTATCGCTGGACTGGGGTCTGCTAATAGGTTTCAGGTTTGTCATTTTCATCAAGGTCAAATATAACTAATGAGTGCAATTGGAATCATCCTACTGCAGAATACCTGAATACCCTACTGAGCTACAGAGAGTGAAATTAGCCCTGTCTTGCGTGCATATTTCATGTTTCTGTCAGGCCATGCAAATGAGAGGAATATTTTTCAATCGATCGGACAGGCCGAGAAGAAAAGTGCTTGAAGGTGTCGCTGTGGAACTGGCCATCTATGGAGGTAATGGCCTGGAACGCTGAGTATAGGCTGGAAAGGCTGGTCTATTCATCAAACTGTGTCGCTGGGGCCTGGATCAGGCCTGCTGACTTACACTGCTGGTAGGGACAGGAGGCTTTAAGCCTGTGCCAGATGGAGGTATAGTGTGCCCTCGCTCACTGCCTAGCCTAACCCAGTAGGAACCTAAAGAGCACCCAGAATGCAAGGCGATTAATGGACATAACAATGCACACACCTCTGCAGTGGCTCCATTACACAGTAGCTACCATAGATGGATGGATGGATGTGCTCACAATGTCATCTGCATCCCTCAGAGAAACGTCAAGCGTTTAAAGGCAGGTTCTATAGGATATGATACTGAAACGGTGTGGTTCTGTGAGCCTGTTTCTACCCGCCCCGTTTCACAGGCGACCCGCATGCAGGCCCCAGGCTGCAAACCTCTGAACGATCTGCAATAAAGCGATTGCAGCAGATCCTTTCTGTTAAATTGCACTTCGAATTGTTTGTAGAGGCGTGGAACAGAACATTCGCAGCTGTTTCCGTACAGAAAAGAAAAATTACACGACCCAGAAGAAACATCTTAGTCAGGACTAAAGTAATCATTGAAAAAAGCACTTCATTGTTCACACACCTGCATTTGTAAATTTTCTCATTGTTTTTAATTGCACTGATTACACGTCGCCTGCTGAAGCATTTGTGTTAGTCAGTACCAGACAAAGCTGCCGCAGACTTCCACCAGGAAGCTGCAGTTTAATGCCATGGGTGGTATTAAAACTGTTTTGTATTTTACAGCTTCTTAGTTTTCAGAGTTATTAATAATGTAAAGGTTTTCTCTTCTTTATTGCACCAAATTTGCTTATATTAACACATGTATTCAATGGACGCATATGGAGGTACGAAAGTATGCACTTTATCAGAGCAGCAGAAATATGGAAACATTTTGGAATGCGTTTTTCTGCTGTCTACATATCTGTATATCTGAATAAATGGCACTCACTTTCCTTTGCTATAAAACATGTTCATTTCATTTGCTTATTCATTTATTATTATAAATTAGCACTGCACTACATTTTAATTACTTGGACCTTTTCCCAGAAATGAAACGCAAGCCGTATTGCTACTGGACATGTAACTTCATCTTAAATAGAGAGCCAAATCTTTAACAAAAGTTGCTGCAGGCTTGAATTGTAAAATATTCATGAGGATTGTGAATAAGTATACAATTAGTGCTCTTGTGAACCGAGTACAGAAGACAGCCGCAGCTTCCTTGTAATTGCTGCTGCATCTGAAACCCATCCCAGAATGCCTTGCTTTAAGGCTCTCTTACTCACAGGAGTGTCTACAAGGCCACACGGCTCCAATGAAGTAGTCCCAGTAGAATAAACTATTGCTGTCCCCATTCTCAGGAGACCTTAGCTCCTTCGCTCCCCCAAAAGACA
Organism: Mormyrus iriodes; assembly: GCA_011763525.2. NCBI lineage: Eukaryota > Metazoa > Chordata > Actinopteri > Osteoglossiformes > Mormyridae > Mormyrus > Mormyrus iriodes. The sequence goes on along the minus strand of JAAGVU020000044.1, from coordinate 8,850,654 downwards.
GCGTGACGCCTCCTGTGAGCCACCCCAACTGATCGGTGTCATTGTACTTGGGGAGCCCCACAGACTGCCTCCTCCACGGCCTGAGATATCATTCGTGGTCATAAAGGACTTGCAAGCGCCACATTGGCCACCAGCACCGTCCTTTGTGATGACATAGTCAGGGAGCGAGTTCTGCACAAACCTGCCCCGCTATCACGCTGCCATCTCGCCGTAATAAGCGCAGAGCAGGCGGGTCAGCAAAGCCCAAGAGGTGTAGCCACACATAGGAGTGAAGTGCACCCCCCCATTTTAAGGGCTGCTATTATCGGAGCTCATCCCACTGCCAGCTTCCCGAGGCAGCAGAGCGGGCTGGCCGGTTCCTTCTCAGGGGCTCGCTCCCGCAGCAGGATATCACAGCAAAACAACCTCCATCCTATTTCCAGAAGCAGCCTTTCCTCATTTTTAATACAACAGTAGATAAGCTGCTTGTCTTACAAAGATTCTGAGAATCATTAATAAATTTACATTTCATTTTCATTTATCCCTGATCTCTCTGTGGCTCTTAATGGCGAGCAAAGCAATATGAGACTGCCACAGCTCCTCTGTGAGTTTACAATGCCATTCAAATAGGTAAGCGATTACTGCTTCCAGGTTCATTTACATGTAATTACGCGGCTCTTTCCGCATAAGTAGAGTGGATCGTTGTAATTGTCTAACTTTTGGCATTTAATTAAAGCACAATTTGCTCCCAGTAATCTTAGATGTCATCAAAAGCTATGTACACACTTTTAATCTGTGAAGGGAGCCCACACTCTCTATTTGCATGTGTGTGTGCGTGTGTGTGTCTGTTCATTTGCATGCTCGCGTGTGTGCATTTGCGCGTGTGTATGTGTGTGTATTTGCATGCACATGTGTGTGTGTTTGAATGCGTGCGTGTGTTTGTATGCGTGTGTGCGTGATTGCATAGATGTGTGTGCATGTGTGTGTTTGCATTTGCAAGCACGCACGTGTGTGTGGCCAGATGCCTTAAGTATCCTATACCTCCGTCAGGCTCTCTCTCTTTCTGCTCCCCACACATTTTATCAGTTCATTTTACCATCTTATCTTCAGTTTTCTTTTAACTCGCACAGGATGCTATCTGCCTGTGTACGATTTTAATCTACCAAAATGAATCAAATATTTAACATGGGAGTGTAGACGCAAATGAGCAGGGCTTATCGCATCATTTCTAGTTCGTTCCAGACATGAGCAGTGTGCTGTACGCTCATCTGACCCTTGATCTCGATATCAGTCGCTGCTTGGGAGACATGCCCAGCCTTCCTTGGTAGCCCTGACCACAGTTTAGTGGTGGGGATGGGGGGTGGACATCCATCAAAGACGGCAGAGTGGGGCCTAGGGTTATCATCGCAGGCTTATTGAGGGGAAAGTGTGAGGGCAAATCTCAGACGGGTGTTTAAAGCAGGAGCGCACCCTCACGTGGGTTTGTGAGAATAGCAAGCCGCTTCCTAGAATGCCAGAAAAATGCCTCCATACCTCCATCTTCCATCCATCTTCTGTACCAGTTTAGGCAGCAAGCCAGCGTATCTGCCAAGAGCACACGGGGAAAGTCACCCTCTTACACTCACACATACACACAGATGTTTGTTTTCATATCTTTGTGGGGAGACTCAAGCGATGATAACCTTAACCCCTACCCAGCCCTAATGTGACGCATAGCCAGGCAGTGAGTGGGATGCGGGATGCAGCATGCGGCGCGTAGCCAGGCAGTGAGTGGGATGCGGGATGCAGCATGGGGCGCGTAGGCAGGTAGTGAGTGGGATGCGGGATGCAGCATGCGACGCATAGGCAGGCAGTGAGTGGGATGCAGGATGCAGCATACGGTGCATAGGCAGGCAGTGAGTGGGATGCGGGATGCAGCATGTGGCACATAGGCAGGCAGTGAGTGGGATGCGGGATGCAGCATGTGGCACATAGCCAGGCAATGAGTGGGATGCAGCATGTGGTGCGTAGCCAGGCAATGAGTGGGATGCAGCATGCGGCGCGTAGCCAGGCAGTGAGTGGGATGCAGCATGCGGCGTGTAGCCAGGCAATGAGTGGGATGCGGGATCCAGCCCACGGCGCGTAGCCAGGCAGTGAGTGGGATGCAGCATGCGGCGTGTAGCCAGGCAGTGGGTGACATGCAGCACGCGGCACGTAGCCAGTGAGCGGGATGCAGCACGTGGCGCATAGGCAGGCAGTGAGTGGGATGCAGCATGTGGCGTGTAGCCAGGCAGTGAGTGGGATGCAGCATGCGGCACGTAGCCAGGCAGTGAGTGGGATGCAGCATGCGGCGTGTAGCCAGGCAATGAGTGGGATGCGGGATCCAGCATGCAGCACATAGCCAGGCAGTGAGCGAGATGCAGCATGTGGCGCGTAGCCAAGCAGTGAGCAAGATGCAGCATGCGGCACGTAGCCAGTGAGCGGGATGCAGCATGCGGCGCATAGGCAGGCAGTGAGTGGGATGCGGGATGCAGCATGCGGCGCATAGGCAGGCAGTGAGTGGGATGCAGCATGCGGCACGTAGCCAGGCAGTGAGCGGGATGCAGAATGCGGCGTGTAGCCAGGCAGTGAGCGGGATGCGAGATGCAGCATGCAGCGCATAGGCAGGCAGTGAGTGGGATGCGGGATGCAGCATGCGGCGCATGGGCAGGCAGTGAGTGGGATGCAGCAAGCAGCACATAGCCAGGCAGTGAGCGGGATGCAGAATGCGGCGCGTAGCCAGGCAGTGAGCGGGATGCGAGATGCAGCATGCAGCGCGTAGCCAGGCAGTGAGTGGGATGCGAGATGCAGCATGCAGCGTGGAGCCAGGCAGTGAGCGGGATGCAGCATGCAGCATACATGTTGGCCCGTGATGGATTGGACCGGGTCGACTCCGCACAGTGTTGCCAGTACCTTTTAAAATGAGCTCCCACCCCTTTATTTATTTTCACCGTGTCTGCCTGGGATTTCGGGAAGGTTCGCTTGAGTGTTTTTCTTCCTACCTTATGTGGCTGCCAGGCTATCTGGGCCCGGCTCCAGATGGGGGACTGTGGGAGGCAGGCAGGAACGGCCACTTTTGCAAAGCTAGCAAGCCCATGCCGTGTTCTTCCAGCAGGGGTCACCAGCAGGCCAGCAGGGCGGGGTGCAGCAGCTGGCTGGGGTGACCTTTGTTGCGAGGCATGGGTACACCCCCCCTACCACGGCTGACTCTCTCGCCTGCAGATGGGGGACTAGCCTATGGAAATCAGGCATCCGCGCAGCGCCTGCGAGGTGGCAGGTGAGATGCAGTCACGTTCTGTTTATACTCATGTTAAATGATCTGGTTTCTGTTTCCAGATAACGGTAACTGTTGTGAAAAGCAGCCGCATTCCGCAACGGGCGTGCTGATCAAAAAGCATCGCACGGCCAAGCTATTTTCTCCGTTCATGAGGAATGTGAGAAAGGGCGTAAAACGCGCAGGGCGTGCGCAGTAAAAATGCTTCATGTGGCCACCCACTGCTACGAGTCGTGATGCGAGGAGCAGGTGCAGCAATTAGCGTTGAGGGATATTAAGGAGCTTGTTAGTACTGTGTGTAAACAGTGCTAACACAGACGCCGCAGGCCACGGTGCGTGTCACTGGGCGCTTGAGCGAGCGGGAGCCGCAGTCCGGAGTCACAGGAGGCCGGAGGTCAGCATGAACCATCCAACAGTTTCAACTCCGCAACTCAGCATGAGACGTCATTGTCAAGCTGTAATTGATGCTCAAGGGCACATGACACGTTATTGTGACATTGACATTTTTTGTTGTGGTATACTCACCACTGTTGTTGGCTTTTGTTTCAATAAATTGTTTGAGATGAAGAAATCACCATTGCATGCTTCTACTTAAATGCCCTACTTCCATTATATAATATCACCGTAGTGTGAACCCGAAAGCCAAATATCCCTAACTTTTTGTGAGTAGTGTATACACATACAGACACACACATACTGTATATATATATATATATATATAGAGAGAGAGAGAGAGAGGTTGCAGAGTTGAAAAAAATGCAGTCTGTAGCAGAGATCTAACATGTGCCTATTAGAGTTTGATCAGAGTTAAGTTGTAAAGCGTGAAGCAGCTCTCGCTCAGCATTTAGGCAAGCAGACATGACATCGCAAACAGCCCTGGTAAGTGACTGAAAGACTTTTAACAGTGGAACGCCCATTTCTCTGGTTCTACATGACACGGCCCAGTGGGTTACTGTTCCTGATAAGTGCCGCAAGATCAAAATGTCTTTTTTGGCAGCAGTAACTTTTTGGGGTGACTGATATAAAATTGGGCAGAATTCTTATTCATTCTAATGCATTAAACACACTTGAATATTTGATTAAAGAAATAATAACATTAAAATAATTTCAAAGTGAAGCGAAATACTCCGGATTATTGGCTAAATCGGGACATTGCAGATTCTGCACATATGGGGAACGACATTAGAATGCAAGATATTTTTATATTGCATTTAGATCTAAGCCTGAAGTGCTGGATGCTCACATCAGTCCTGCAGATTATATTGACATAAATCAGATGCAATTCTGGAAAGAGTTGATATTAGAGGTAGTATTGTGCAAAATCAAAGTGTCTTTGCATCTTTGCTGGCGTCGTTAACACGGCAGTGCATATATGGTTACAGCAATCCTTACTTTAGATTATAGTGAGAATTGCTTCACTGTGACGGTTTGATCTTACCCTGTGTACATGAGATTGCCTTTTGATAATATGGAAATTTAAATGTACCCAGACGACGCTCCTTTCATGTTAGCATTAAAAACTGGAGCACTGCCTAGTTCAAGCTCTCGTAGGCCATATTCCTTCTGGCTGCGCATTTGACACCCAGCACCCTCTTTCCAGAATTTTCTGAATGTATGAAATGTGTCAGCAGTCTTCAGAAGCAGGTCACACTCGTGTCCTTTATCTCATCTTCCCATTCGTTCATATTAAAGTCATCCAAAAAAGGAGATCTTGTATAATCCAGCAACTTTTCCGGATACTAATTACACGCTACTGCTCCTGCTGTGTATCTCACGCCATCCTTAGAACAATCGATAATTACACATAGTGCAAGGGGGGAGAATGAAATCGCCCAGTGGCCATTAAAATGAAATTGGATCAAGTTCATTGCAGATTCCTGAAGCGTATTTTGTAATATTCAATATCCGAGACACCCAACCCCCTTGTTCCTTTATCTTTCATTTTTGGCCTGTGGACAGCTGATAAAGTTAGAGGTCTGAGGCAATTAATTAAGTCTCAGGTGATAGGTAATCTCATATATGACAATTCCATATGTAGTCATCTCATATATAGGAAATCTCATATATGCTCCACATTATTTTACAAAGATCAGTAGCCATTGCGTCTCAGTGCTTTATTTAGCTTCGTAATTCCCCATCTTTGGAATGTATCTCCTGCCCCGTCAGCACTGATTCCATCTTCCCCAGTCCTCTTCAGAGATGTTTTGAAGCAATTTCTAACATTCTCAGCCTCACCGATGGCTTACACCACATTTTAAATCTTTTCCTTACAGAGGAACCAGTCTCCATTTCCCAGGAAGCTCCATATTTGTCCAATAACACACTTTGCCTTCTATTATGATATTACAAATTGCCTTGAATAATTGGCTTAGAACAGGGGTAAGTTTGTGTCTGGTATTTGCAGAAGACAATAATGCCCCCATTTTATTTCCAAAACTCAATTGGGGATTATAAGAGATACCATATGGATCAAAACATAAGAGATGCCATCTGGATTCAAACAGAAAACTTTCAAAGGCTGATTTAGGCTCTTTAGATTCCAACAGCAAAGGAACGAAAAGGAGAAACATAATGCTTTGCTAGTCATGGCTGGCCAAATTGCCTCTCAACCCTGGTCAGTTAGAGAAATGAACTGGTGCCAGACTCTGGGGTTGTGTGGCTATTTCCTGTAAGTCGTCCATACTTCATTTAGGATATTGTGTAGCTGTGTAACATTTTTTCTGTTCTGATTGAAAGATAATAACTTAAAAGACACACCGATTAACGGCATGTCTGTGTCCAATGCTTGCCACTAATATGAGATCAGGCTGTTTGGTTAGATGGCTGCATTTCTAAACATAACTACTTACACCTGAAAGGAATCACAACAAGCCTTATCTAACCTCTACCCAGATGAGAAATTAAAAGCTAATCCACCTTTAATTCAGTTTTGAAAATGACCCTCTTTCCCTCAGTCCCACTGTCTCTTCCTGACCTGCCAATCTGTCCAGACAAATCGCTCTTTGCACCTGCATCAAATCCTAGGAAGAAAGATGAATACATCTTCAGCAATAGCGGTGCCACTTCCGAAGCAATATAAAGAGTAAGAGAATCTACGGCCTGAGGCAGCCCTGCTTCCTGTTCTCTCTCCTGCTTCAGGCAGAGGTTCAGCGCATGCAGGTATCTCGTTCAGGGTTTGGATCCTCTGTTTGCAC
>JAAGVU020000044.1:8824570-8843135 GCA_011763525.2 Mormyrus iriodes | reverse complement strand
CTGTTCTCTCTCCTGCTTCAGGCAGAGGTTCAGCGCATGCAGGTATCTCGTTCAGGGTTTGGATCCTCTGTTTGCACAGGGGCACCGTAAACAAGCCCGGATTTTTACGCGGAATGAAGGTGCTCCTGAGAGAGCAGAGACGTCCGGGGCCTTTGTATTCACTTCACCGGAGTCGAGACGCTTGAAATATTCAGCAGTGTCCTGGGGCCATTCAGGGCGCAGCCAATAAGAGTGAATCCCCTGTCAGAACTTGTTGATTCATCCTCCCAACTTTGATGAAATAAAATAAAATAAAACAAACAATAGCCAGCTGCAGATGTAACGTTGACTGCACATGGCAGTCTGGAAGGGGCAGGGCATGCCACGTCTGATGCCTGGCCATGGTGTGCATATAAACGTGCGGAATTTGGACTGTGGGAATCTAAAGAAGCAAGTCGTGCATGTCGTGAACCTGAGGAACAGCCTCAGATTCATAACGCATGTCTTCAATCTGTTAACTTCATATCTAAGAGTAGAAATCAGCTATAAAGTGACAGGAATGGATAGGGAAAGGTGCTGCATTCCACATGTCGTCCTGAGAAATCCACAGCTACAGAGTGGAAATGGATCTGACATCAGCCAAAGTGAGACACGACATGGATTTCCTGTCTAATGAATTGCACATCATTACCTCTGAGACACGTGCCAGATAACATCCCAGTCAAACAGCTGGAGTTATGAGGGAATCCCACGATAGCGTCTATTCCCAGAATTTTATTTCTATCATGGCATGGACACTATACCTCATTCATTGCTTAAGAAGCAGCCTTTAAGATACAGAAAGATTAGCTTTTACAAAGCGGGAAAAAGAAAAAAGAACGTAAATAGCTATCGAATCTGGTGAGACGCCTTTTTGCCAGTCCGCTCATCCAAAGCATCGCGTTATACCTGCTGACAGGTGAGCTGATTTTATGTTGGGATGATGCCACAGATTTCCAAATGCAGGCAGTTTGGTACTCGCCATAAAGACAAAGGCTGCCTTGCAGGTAGACAGTGTGGGTTTGTTAATCATGCTGCTCCTGTGAAGTACACCCAAATGTTTGAGAGGCAGTGAAGATGCTACTTACCACTTAGATGGAAATCTTTCAAGCCTGCACCCAATACCTTTCACCGTCACCATCATCAGCACCATCATCATCACCAGCATCATCAGCACCATCACCACCACCACCACCAGCATCATCACCACCAGCATCATCATCACCGCCAGCATCATCAGCACCATCACCAGCATCATCACCACAATCATCACCACCAGCACCACCAGCATCATCACCACCATCATCATCATCACCGCCAGCATCAGCATCACCAGCATCATCAGCACCATCATCATCATCACCAGCACCACCAGCATCATCACCACCATCATCATCATCATCAGCACCATCATCATCATCACCAGCACCACCAGCATCATCACTACAATCATCATCATCATCAGCACCATCATCATCATCACCAGCAACATCAGCAGCAGCAGCAGCATCATCATCATCCAGACTCTGGAACCAGCCAGCACGCTAACCGGCAATGCGCAGGGCATCATGGGAAGCCGGTGAGAGCTGAACCCAGGCACGCGGTGGGGGCTGAGAGCAGCCAGCACGCTAACCGGCAATGCGCAGGGCATCATGGGAAGCCGGTGAGAGCTGAACCCAGGCACGCGGTGGGGGCTGAGAGCAGCCAGCATGCTAACCGGCAATGCGCAGGGCATATGGGATACCGGTGAGAGCTGACCTCAAACACACAAATACATATATAATTTCACAGAGTGTGTAATAAATTAATTGAAATATAGACATATTTTGAGTAACAAACCATACAAGATTGCCTTTTACACAATACATTTGCATAGCAGATGATCCCACCCATTCACAAAACTTAAAATAAAATTAATGCTGGAATGAACGACCAGCATAGGGTGACCAGATCATCCATGTCAATGAGGACACTTTGCTGCTTCAGGTTTCAAACTACTTCAAAATTGAAAAGCTCCTGTGTTCTCCTTGTGCTCTGACTGGTTTGTTTCCTTGATTGAAAGACTCATCCAGCCGTTTCACATTAACATTAGTGACACATGCATTAACAGAGGAGATGGACCAATCAGCACACAGCAGGAGCTTAGTGCTAAAGGGAAATCCAGGTCCTCTTCACTGAAATGGCAGTTTATGAATCCTGTCCTAGTTCAAAGGGTCCTCCCTGACATGGATTATGTGGTCACTGTATGTAGAGTAGTTTATGACTCTACTTTGAAGGGCAGAACAGCAGTCGCCCCCTACTGGACGTAAACTTTAGATGTGTTTTCTGTTCTTTTGAACAATGCATTTAGTTCGGTGGTTTAATTACAGCACCCCTTGCTGTCATCGGGACCAGCCAAGTCAGGCCGAGAGTGGCAGGTTGCGGGAGATCAAATAAGCCAGGCCAGATGGGCAGCGAAGCCTCAGCCTAGACCGCAGGGCATGATGGGAGCGGGGAGGAGACACACCTAAAGCCCAGCTTTCACTTGTTTGTGCAGACTCCAGCACTGTTTACTCTGCAGTCCCAGTTCTCTTCTTTTGAAATTATGAGCAAAATCCATTTGTTGTGGATCAGTTAGAAGAGGATTTAAAGGCACATTCTCCCCAACAGCAACTGCCCTTTGAAAATCATGGGGGTAGCAGGATTGCTGGGGGGTCACAGAAAATGCATCACTGACGACGACGTCCATCTGTCTGTCTGTCTGTCTGTCATGTTTGCTAGTTTTTTAGTGTACTCATTTGAATTATTTTTCATTAATGTATTTCTGGATTCATCCATGTATCCATTTTCCCCATCTATCTAGACTTCTTTGTCCATCCATCCATCCATCCATGTTAGTTTTTTTTGGTGTGATCATTTATTTATTAATGTTTCATTCATATATTCATGGATTCATCTAATCTATGTATCTGTCTTTCTCGTCCATCCATCCTTCCATCCTCCCTGCCCTTGCTGCTGCTCTGTCACTCTTGTCAGCTGAGGTAGCCTCTGCATGGTCAGCAGCAGTGGTGTGGTGGCATGGGCTGCCAAAGCGACTCGCCACAGGTCGTGTTTCTCATTTGCAGCACAGCGATGGCTCACAGGATGCGGCACAAGGGAGCAGGGAGTGAATTGTACTGACTGCTGTATAAATACAAACAGCCTCAGAACTGGCACCTGGATGGCAGAGATGTGCCTGGGAGGGTTTTGCTTTGTGGCAGGATGGTCACACTGCAGCTCCCGTTTTACTTGGCTGACTACTGCAGTCTGAAGGTTAGATTCTACTGCCGGTAACAAGGCAACTATGAGATGTTTTCTGTTCCTCCTAACTTGATAAATGACCCTGCCTGGCCACTCCCCAACCCCCAGGCAACTGCCTGGAGTCTTGAGAGCATGGGCTTAACTGAGCTGTAGGCTAGACAAGGAGCAAATCAGCTGTGGCTACACTTAACGCTTCTTGAAACATGTCACAACACCACACGGTTTGACTAAAATGCAAAATGACATCTTCAAAGTTTCTGCAGCGATGGGGGGGCCTTGGGTGAGAATGCCGGCTATGTTGGGTATATTGTTTGTGCCTATAATCGGCAGCCCAGTCACACAGCCTTTTAAGATGTGCAGCCACTAACGAGGTGCTAACAAGCACCCCAGCAAGTAAAAAGCAGTCCAAAGGCATGGCTGAAATGGGCTGTAATGTCACCCCAGATTCGGCTTCTGAATCGATAATGAAATCCTGTGAAAGTAGATCCCTGCACATTTAGTGGAAAACAAGTTTTATGTTCATGTCAACTGCAATTAATGGGCTGAGTGTGGTGACCAGATAATCCACGTCAGGGGGGGACACTGGGAGCCAGGACCGGGTTTGTAAACTAACATCCTTCAATTAAATGAACCTGGATTTCACGTAAACACCAAGTCCTTGCTGTGTGCTGATTGGTCACTCTCTCGTCTATTCAAAGCACAAGAAGACCTGAAATATTTAGAAGATTCTACAATTTTAAAGTAGTTAGTAAAACCTGAAGTACAGTAGCTGTAAGTGTCCTCCCTGATAGGCAGATACATTACTTCATATTTGTTCTGTAGCTACTGACATACATATTATACCTGCGTAGTGATTTGTTGGAGATGTGTATAAGTCATATGAAATACTTGAGATAAACCTTAAAAACTAGACAGACGCAGGCCCATGTTGTGTCTGCAAACCTCCATAAAGAGAAACCCCACCCTGCTTCTCTGCAAATTAGCTGTATTGAAACACGAGCATAAATAGTGAATTTTCAGCTGTGTGCAGAGTAAAACGAATAAAAAAAAAGACCCAAAAAGACATTTGTTTTCAGACCTCTACTCTCCGATTCTTCTAGCTGCAGGGCAGAAAACAGATACACCAAGCAAGGCAGCTGGGCCTCCGTAAGGGGCGGCTGAGACTGACCTGTCCACCACAATACTAATCAACTGTGACTGCAATCAAAGAACCAAAAATGCCAGAAGTCTTTTATTGTGTTTGGTTACTTATGGTCAAAGTTAGGGCTGGGTAGAGGTTAAAGATATCATCGCTGGGATTAGAGTTGTTCCCATAGAGATGAATGGAGAGTCCCCACAAAGATATGAAAACAAACATCTGTGTGTATGTGTGAGTGTGAGAGGGTGACTTTCCCTGTGTGCTGTTGGCGGATACGCTGGCTTGCTGCCTAAACTGGTACAGAAGGTGGATGGAAGATATGGAGGCATATGGGCATATGGGCATATGGTACAGGGGCATATGGGCATATGGTATGGGGGCATATGGGCTAGGAACAATATTACCACCTATTTTCACTTTCTGGACCTCATTAATGCCTAATGCCTGGTAGAATGTAACTATTAACAATTAAATGTTTCATCAAATTAAATCAAGTCAAAATTTATTTGTATAGCACATTTAAAACAACCACACTGATGGATGGATGGATGGATGATGGATGGATGGATAATGTACCAATAATAATAAAATAAGCAGGTATCTCCCCAAATATAACTGAATATTAGATCACGTGCTTTTATGCTAATCATTGTTGAACAACAGAATGACACTTCACGGGGTACTTCACCGAATTAAAAGAACTGTCCTTTAATCATGCCCCAGTCTGAATTTTTCCTCATGTTTACATTTCACAGGCTGTTGGCAAAGCGATCCGTATCAGAAGTCGCTGCCTTAATGAGGCAGGGGCTGCCTGTGTGGGAGCGCCTGTTTATAATCCTGTCACTCTCAGAGCATCCCCAGTCACCCCCCGGTCACCGGGGAACCGATTAGCTGCCTTCAGACTCCGCAGACCAAAACCTGATAATTATACCCCCAAATACTGACCACCTACCTGGAGGCGTGCATGTCTATGGAGGGCGACTACGCCTGTGTACGGTAATCGGTCACGTCACTTTCACAGCAGATGTGACACTGTCTGTTATTCTTTATTTTCTTCATTTTTTTTAGCTACTTTGCACTTTCAGCAATGTGATACTCCAGTCTTTCTAGATGATGTCAGCCTTTATTTGAAGGAGGACTGAGTACTTCGCTAAGAATGATCACTTTCATTTTGACTTAAAATTCTTTTCCATTAAAGTCACAAGTGCTTAGTTGCGTTGTACGGTTGTAGGCTACTTTGCATCTCGTTACACACTCAAATAGACCGATGTAATAAAACAGCCCATTGTTTACAATTGCTTTCCTCAAGGATATTAGAGGTTTAGTTTGTTTTCTATACCAAATTAGCACTTATTGATTCTCAAAATGAATCACTACCAGAAACTCATTTGTATTACTGTGCACACATTTCACATTTGCAGTAATAAACATTGGGACAGCTTCATATGACATATTAACCATATTAATGAATACCGAAAAAATATAGATCCCATTTTTCAGAGCTCTGCAGGATATTTTCCCATGTTACATAACCTCATCATTAGTGCTTAGATGTCGTTCAACAGCAGGAGCCGAATCGCACGGCGACATTCGGGGACCCCATTTCCCGGCGCGCACCGCGCCTTCCCGAGTCACATGCACGCGCATACGCATACGTGCGCGGGAGCGCGGGCGGTAACTGGGTCGCAGCTGCGGGCCGCTAATACCGTCAGTGACACTTCATATAGGCGCAATAACGACAGCATAAGAATCACGCAGGAAGATCAGTAGCCTAAACAGGGCAAACAAAATCCCGGAGCAGAGGGACACGCGTAACATCTTTCTGCTTCTCACACACACCCGTCAGAAAAAGCTGAGCGTTAATTAGCTAACTTACCTTTAACCACGGCGAAATAGGACGGCTGTCTGCGGCTCGCAACTCCCTCTCTGTTGCTCCGGCAGGGTTATTTCCGTTTTGACGTTCTGACTATCCATAAACCGCCCCGAAATACTGAATAAAAACTTTCTCTTAATTAACGACTTCCATTCAAATACGGCGCCCATTCGATGACGAGGACGTCAGGTGGCTTCGTCAAGGTAGCAATTCGAGTGCAGCGCCCCCACGCACGGGTGGCCACAACAGGAATAGACAGGAATGTGTTAATTAGTAGAGACGAATGTTCAGAAAAGGGAATGTAATGAGTGTATAAACACACAACATTGACATACATCAATACTATTATTTTTTAATTTCAGGAACCTTAATGTACGGAAAATAAAATATAACCTATAACGCAAAAGTGGACAATTGTTTAGAGCTCCCCCTAGAGGTCTCAGGGGAGGCGTACAAGGGAGCTGGTGTCCTTGGCAGGGGAACTGAGTTGCCCTTTGCCCCCCTGGGATTCGAACCACGTTCACCAGCAAGGCATGCCATGTTAGCAATACTACTTCCTTAGCTATGGCTGTGTTTCGAAATCAGTTTCTATATATTTCCCTGTTGAAACATGACCAACCCAAAGACTCAAAGGAACCTGACCAGTGCAACTTTATATTTAACTAAATTGAATAATGTATGGAACACACCTACCTGCAGCATTTTCTTAAAGTAAATTATAAATGCATGCACAGAAAATCATCATGTTTGTGACTGCCTTGCCGTTCTTTTGCCTTATACTTTCATCTATAGCATGTTTACAGTGTACAGGTTACACTATGCTGTTTTTCCTCTTATGCAGAGCCAATACTGGACAAATTGCACACAAAGTAAGCACTTCTGTGTGTGGAGTGTTACTGCACATGAAGTGGAGCATAATTAGGATCCATGGTACTAAAAAATAACTGATTAATCAAAAATGTATAAAAGCAGGAGGGATTCCTTCGTATCGACTTTGAGGAGAAGCTCATTCCAGCAGTGAGGGCCTCATTTAGCATCCACCGCAAAGCTGCGCCAGGCGTGATGCAAGTGCCTCTGATAGCATGTGCCTGACGCCCTCGTCATTTTCCCATTCAGCAGCCATCATTTAAATAGCAAACGTATTGGTGCCCATCTGAGTGTCCAGGAGCGTGTCAGTCACAAAGCGGCTGCGATGTCGGCCAACAAAATCCTGCTGTAACGTTAATGCGCAGCATTTCATAGTTATTTTAAGGGCACGGTATCAAGATAGCAACATGTGCTTAGACAGGCGCGTGCAGAGCACGCATACACTGTTTGGTACACACACAGGGACCCACAGCAGAGCACAAACATGCGAAAGATTCAAAATAAAAAAGATAACAATGTAATGGATACCAAGCAGGGTACAACCAGTAATGGGAACATCAAAGAAATCTGTCATAATGGTTAGTTTCAGGACCCTCAGCCAGCTGAGCTGCGTGGCATTTAGGGTTCATTTATTGTATGGCTTTGTTGCAGGTGTTTAATGTAAAATAATCAAATATTTTCTAAAATATTTTGTCCTGCTCCCACCTGCATCTCATAAGTATTGCTCCCTCCCCACCCACAAACGTTTGTGTATTGTTTCAGATTCCAGTGGGGGAATGTCAGTGTAGTCTGGCCCTTAAAAACTGAGCACACGTGGCCCTGAGGTGCCAGGCTTGTGCCCAGTGTGCGGCAGCACTTTGGTGCATTTGTCAGAATGTGCAAAAGGCTAGTGACTCCTATTGTGGTGGCTTACAATGGCCAGGACTGCCAAATATCTGACTTCCCCTTACTTAGCTTGACATTAAATAGTTATATAGTTTAATATTCACCTTTCCTTTAGCTGGCACTTACACTCTCAGCCGTTACAGATTTTCGTGCTGCTCTGCCATCATTGAAGGCCCTCGTCACTCTCGTGAGCGGCCAGCTAAAGTGCTGCTTAAATTTTTATGTAGCTTTCTATTCAGTCATGAACATAAGTAATAGTTTAGTAAAATAACAGAAACATATTTAAGCAAAGACTTATTTTTATTCTTTTTCTCACGCCCACAAACATACCCGTCACTTCCCGCCCACTCCTGCATTCTAAAATGAAAATGTGTCCCGTACGGCACTCCACAGCTGCAGGAATGCAGACCTCTCCTGTGGTGGAATCCTGCTGCTGCCGTTGATGGTCTGCGCTTTGTCGCGCACGACAGATCTGTTTCCTCTGCAGAGAAGCGTTCTCTGCTACTCCCTGGCAAACCCGCTGTTATAATAGCGATCCTGGCTCTTAAAGGGAATGGGCGATGACACTCTGATTAGCACACCCATGACTAATTACGAGACTTAGTACAACCATCTTGGACCAGTGATTATCTTTCCGCCGTTACACTCACAATAGTGGGGGTGTTTCTCAGCATGTGTACTTGTGTTCCGTGTGCCCGTTTTACGTCATCTTCCATTGCCGAAGACCGGTTCCGTTACCAACAAAAGAAATACAGAAAGTGGCAAAAATCCCTGGATGCTGTTCCTGCTCCACCCCAAATATCAAGGATACATCGGGTCCATCCTCGCCAAACGAGACCGATCCCATGATTCATTGTGCACCAAGTTCATTCTTGGAAGGCAAATTAGAAAGCAGGGGAGTAGCTAGATATTCAGAACCTCCTGACAAAATGTCTTCTTGGGGCCCCCTGACCTGAATTATATAATTTTATGTATTCAAGGGCCCCTGTAAAGTGCTAAGCCACCTGAATCTGTTAGGGCATTCATGCCCCTCCGACGCCCCAGTTAGCAAGACCCCTCTTGCTAAGACCACAAGTAGGATCTTTGCTTTTTGGTATCGAGAAAGACCCTGGGTTGGCCACACGCTAAAAGATCTTGCACCGTGCGCCTTACACCTTGTGCTTTAGTTCGTTAAAATTGGGTCCTTGGAGTTCCAGGGTGGATATCAGATTTGGTCTGAAGCAGGCTTTGATTTACTGTACAGACGGGAGACAGTAAAGGTTCCTGATGTTAAGGACAGACGTGATCTTGCCAGGGTTTAGTGTTTCCTAAAGTCCTCGAGGTACAACACTGCTTCTTTTCCTTATGTGCCAGACCAAAGGTCCCCAGTTTTCTGTGGAGTCAGGGAATGTTGTGGACCAGGAGAAGAGGAACTGATCCAGGAACTGCCCCTGCTGAGCTCTAGTAAACAAGATCTGAGAACAAAATCTGCCAGATGTACTTTCTGGGAGACTTAGAAAAATAACTTTTCTAAAAGAGACTAATTAAGATTACATAGCTATTATTAAATACAAACCAATTAGCGTGCCTCAAGCACGGCATCATGACGGTTGGTTGTTTTCTCACTGCTTTGTAATATATTGTGTTTCAGGCCCACAAGATGAGTAACGTGCCTGTGTGCTGGCCATGGTGTTTTCACTGTTTCCTCAATTCAATTTGGAAATATCACCTTTGCAATTGTTTTGAGGTTATATGTGGACCTCTTTATCAGGTTAATGCAATATCCTGGCTGCCGCTGTTCTCACATCGTAATACCGAGGATGTTCTGAGAGGGGCCTTTCTCCAGGTTACCTTGGTTACCACTCAGCGCTCATGGAAGTTTTCAGCAGTCGTCACTGCAGCTTCGGTTTGTGGCGGCCGGCGGGAGCGACGCTTGGGAAAGCCAACATTAACAATGTAAACTCATCCTGCAGCCATTTTTATGGGAGAACTGCATTGTCACGTCCTCCATCATGGCTGCTGCCTGTTTAATCCCTCCTTCAGTGGTTTTATGTTTCATTTAAATATAAAATATTGTGCTGCATTATTATACCCCTCTGTTTGTCTTCCATCCAGTAGATGATACTGCAGCACACATTATAAGTGAGAATGAAGGGCAGAGTAGTTAAGAGAGATTAGCTATTTTCCATCAAAATGCAAACTTAAAAAAATCAACAACTGATTAAACCTACCTTGATGCTTATGAATCTTACTGAATACACTAATTAGAATCCATTTCGAGAGGCAGACCTTCCTTCCCTTAGCCTCAGGGGCATGACTAAATTCTCGCTTGGTATGGAATTATCCAGAGCAGAATTATCCAGAGCGGACTCATCAAGCGGATAGGTATGTTTACAAGAGTAGCAAAATCTGGTATCTCATTCAAGTTCTGCCCACCCCTTCATCCTTCTTTCAGTGTTTAATTATGAGAAGGCAAGGCGGTCGTCTCTCATTTACAGGAGAATTGCAGCCTTTGTGTCGATCTGAGAAGAGCGGCTTGGAGTGAAATCAGAGTGAAGGGCTCTCACTGGGCTTGATGTTTCAGAGGCCCAGCATGCTCTGTGGGTAACAGCTGACTATTTGTACACACATGTCTCATTGCTGCTGACTGTAAGTTACTATCCATCGCTATATTCATCACCTCTGATGGCTTTATCGCTCTGATTATTTGTGTGATTTTACAGATAATGGATGCCTGATCGGGTTTTAATGCGGGCCCTATTCCTCCCACATTTGGTCAATCTGTTGAACTAAATGTGATTTTGTGCTCAGGTTTCTCTGTGTAGAGAAAGTATGAAATAGAATAAGCTATTCATTGTCTTTTTATTATTTTAACCTATTGTGTTCACCCTGTTGTGTATGTGTGCATAAAGTTGGCGGTTGAATTGGTTTCTGACTGGCCTTGCCCTGCACAGCACGGAGCGTTTTCCTTCCATAGTCTGATCCAAAAGCAGGTCGCACAGTCACTTGAAGCTCTTCGTGACACCAAATCTGAGCCAGAGCTCTAATTGACGAACTAAGAATGAAGCAATTCGGCCGATTGTTACACTTCGAAGCCTGGATCCCAAATAAGCAGCAGCAGTGGAGACTGGGCCGGGCCTTCGATTTGATGTTGATGAAAGCAGGAAGATGTCTGAAGGTGAGTCTTGGGACAGACTTACATGTCCGGGTAATTTTAATGCTGCAGGTGTGTATAGTTACAATGGAATTCCTGGAGAGTGACGTTTCTTCACAGCATTTTACTTTTTACCTAATATTCTTCTCAGATCTATTACGATACACAGGGCCTTTTCTTGGTAGGAAAAGGCTGCTATAGTTCATATTTCCCTTCATCCATCTTGTAATGATTTATCCCAGGTGGGAAGGCAGCACAGGGCTGGGGGACAGGCGAGGTGCAATTCAAAGCTACATTGCTAACCAATGAGCTGCCACCACTTAGATATAAGCTCAGACCGGTGGGCACTGAGGTAGGCACTGAGGAAGGCACTGAGGAATGTACTGAGGAAGGCACTGAGGTAGGCACTGAGGAAGGCACTGAGGAATGTACTGAGGAAGGCACTGAGGAATGTACTGAGGTGGGCATTGAGGTAGGTACTGAGGAAGGCACGGAGGAAGTTACTGAGGTAGGCACTGAGGTGGGCACTAAGGTAGGTACTGAGGAAGGCACTGAGGTAGGCACTGAGGAAAGCACTGAGGTAGGCACTGAGGAAGGCACTGAGGTGGGCACTAAGGTAGGTACTGAGGAAGGCACCGAGGTGGGCACTGAGGAAGGCACTGAGGTAGGTACTGAGGAAGGCACTGAGGAGGGCACTGAGGTGGGCACTAAGGTAGGCACTGAGGAAGGCACGGAGGAAGTTACTGAGGAAGGCACTGAGGAATGTACTGAGGAAGGCACTGAGGTGGGCACTGAGGTAGGTACTGAGGTGGGCACTGAGGAAGGCACAGCGGTAGGCACTGAAGAAGGCACGAAGGAAGGCACTGAGGTAGGCACTGAGGAAGGCACGAAGGAAGGCACTGAGGTAGGTACTGAGGAAGGCACTGAGGTAGGCACTGAGGTAGGTACTGAGGAAGGCACTGAGGTAGGCACTGAGGTAGGCACGGAGGATGGCACGGAGGAAGGCACTGAGGTAGGCACGGAGGATGGCACGGAGGAAGGCACTGAGGTAGGTACTGAGGAAGGCACTGAAGTAGGCACTGAGGTAGGCACGGAGGAAGGCACGGAGGAAGGCACTGAGGATGGCACTGAGGTAGGTACTGAGGAAGGCACTGACAAGGGCACTGAGGTGGGCACTGAGGTAGGCACTGAGGAAGGCACGGAGGAAGTTACTGAGGTAGGCACTGAGGAAGGCACTGAGGTAGGTACTGAGGAAGGCACTGAGGTAGGCACTGAGGAAAGCACTGAGGAAGGCACTGAGGGCATAGGGCTCCTTCGAGCTGCCCGTTCAACTGTGGCAGGTGTTCAGCTCTGTGCAGTGGAAAGTGACGGGCCTGAGGAGTACCGCCTGTTTTCTCACTCGCTGAAAGCCCCACGATAGAATCGAGGTCCTCGGTTACGTAACATTTCACAAACCAAGTGATTGTGAAGCTGGGGTGTCCCGGCAGATTGAAGTGGACACGGACGGGGAGTTCCGGATCACCCCCGTCATGCCCGAAAGTGCACAGAGCTAAAATCGACTTGATGGGGTCTTCAAGGTTCCCGGTACGTCCTTCATCACCGGCGGCTCTTGCCGACAGGAGGCTGTGAAACGGCAGGCGTAGAACCTCCCTGTCCCTGTCTGCTTCTGAAGCAAAGTGTTCATTAACGTGCATCTGTTAAGTATCCAGGGAACCTATCCCATGAATTACAGGGCATAAGACAAGAAACACTCTATTAT
The DNA here is from genome assembly GCA_011763525.2 of Mormyrus iriodes. Classification (NCBI taxonomy): domain Eukaryota; kingdom Metazoa; phylum Chordata; class Actinopteri; order Osteoglossiformes; family Mormyridae; genus Mormyrus; species Mormyrus iriodes. Next base: position 8,830,183 of record JAAGVU020000044.1, on the reverse strand, counting down.
TATTATTATTATTATTATTATTATTATTATTATTAATCTGCCTTCCAACAGGGATTTTTTCTTTTTACTTTTTCTTAAAATGGGTTTGCTTGTTAAAATGTTATGTCGCATAGTGTCAGGTGCCCTATCCTCACGGCCCTGTACATGTGAGGGTGGCTCAAGGGCAAAATGCAGTTTCTCTTCTGATACATGCATAACCTATGGCTGGTGGCATGACACAGATGGCAAGCGGTGGGGAAGCGGTACAGGTCTCAGCGACATCTGGCACACAGGCAAGGGGAGCCTCCTGGTTCAGGCAGTCCGGAGAGATGCTTACAGCTGGAGGTGATGTTTTCCTGATCGCCCCCCTCCCCGCAGATACTCCCCAGAAAGCCAAACGAAATGAAATAACCTTCTTTTGTATTTCTCTTTGGCAGATTTAAATAGCCAAGGCAAGACTTTCAATTCGTATACAACAATGTGCATCAGTAAGGAGACAGAATATCATTTAAATTCTCCTGGGTTCCTGCCTGCAGTCTAAGTGCACTGTTTGCATCGTTTCCATATCTGTCAGGAATTTCATGAGACACACGTGAAATATTGGCTGAATACACAGCTAGGAATAAAATAACTATCATCATCTATATCTTATTATTTCTCTTGGCCCTTTCCCCCTACCCAGACTGCTAATTTCTGTTCTCGCCAGGAACGTGCATCATTTCATAACCTGTGAATTTTGCATCGGGTAATCTGTCTACATCTCCATCTGCAGAGCTCCCACTCTGCTGTCACTCTCTGTTTAGGTGGGTCAGCTTTGAAAAAGCTCGATATATGTGGACGGGTGCGAGACCATTAAAAAAGAGATGTTTGTGTGCTAAGGAGGAAAAAACCGACGTTGGCAGCTGAGCTGAGATGACGAGGAGAGGGCTTGCAAAAGGTCATTGGTGGTACGTCTTTAATTTAAAAGGTTATGAAAGACACAGTTGAATAGCGTTGCAGCGCAGCGCGCAGAGAAAGTGCTGGAACAGAGAAAAGCACCTTTATACCTGGACAGAGCAACATGAATTAGTCTAGCAAAAGTCCAATGAGCAGAATGTCATTGCGAGTGTGTCTCTGAGGAATGTGTAATGACAGGTCACATAATGTGTGGAATTTCTCAGCAGCTAAGGTGTCTTCTTGTCATTGGTATTGCGATATGTGCAGAAGCATAACCTGAGAACAGGAAACAGCCTCTCTCTTACTGCCGTACCGAGCTTCAATGCAAGCAGGACCCGCTTCACATTTTCCTTGATCTGCCCTGAGGAACATTTTATTTAAATGTTTATCAAAATATGACTCTCACACGACTCAAACATTTTCACCCATGGGGTTAGTAGTTTAATTCTCTATACACTTTCTCACTATTTCTGTTTTTAAATAAGGTGCGGCTATTTGCTACAGAATTCGTTCACCAAAAACGTGGCATCTAGGCTATGATGATAAAAGCTGTTCGATGAACTTGCCTGAGAGGAAAGAGGCAATTGCAGTGACTGTGAACTAATAATGTGTGGTGCTGAGACCTTCTCTTGCAATTGCCTCAGCTGTCTTTGAACACAGAGCTGCACACAGGCAGCTGTGCCACTTCATGTGAGCGATATTGAAGATATCCCTCCTTGAAATGCATTTTTAAGCGTTTTATCATGTGCCCTTTGTATTGCAAAGCAAGGCTTTAAATTAGAGTGAGAATCAGTCTTCACCCAGGAGACCTGTTTCAATTTGGAGTTATTAATTGTGGAGACAATGGGTATAAGACTGATAATAAATTAGCCAAACGATGTGATTGGAATTCAAGGTTAAGCAGGACTCTAATGTATTAAACTGATTTAATCAGAACATAAATTTAAAGAGAAAAAAATGGCTATGTGGAATTTAATGATAAGCTAATAAAACAAGCAAATTAGACTAAAGCACAGGAATGAACAACAGTCCTCTTTTGTGTTCATTGCATTGTACAGCTTGTCCACACAGGAAGTGATGTAAGCACATGCCAGGTCCCAGGCAGGCTGTACGGTAAGGATGCTGAGGAAACAAGGACTGTTACTTTAGGTAGATCTGAGTGTTTGCCTTTATTCAGCACATGCTTTTCTGCAGCAGCAGGGGAGGGTCAGCCAGCATTCCTGGGGGGCCTTGCTTAGGGCCCAGCGGTTATTCCGTCTGCCATGGGATTCAAACCCACAGCCTCCTGGGCACAGACCCAAGGCCCTAACCCACAGAGCTGCGTATCACTGAATCTAAGGTTATATATTGAATCAATAATTTTAAAAATCGGCAGTCATAAGTGTTAAATTGGGTTAGATGTTGAGCAGCTTTTAGTACAACAATTCATTTCCCTTATTCTTAAATCAGATGAGAGATTCCTTTAGGGAAAGGCCTAAAGCAGAGCCAAGAGCCAGAGAGGGAGCTGAGATCCAGGTGAAGTTACAGTGTTAATATCATTATCGTGCTCACATTCTACCTTTAACGAAAACCAATAATGAACCATCCATCTTCCGGAACTGTCTGCTCCAGAAAGCACAGGACAGGCCACGGGCAGACCTGCAGGGCGCAGACTCACACACGCCATACAGCGGCAAAGTGTAGTCAATGTGCAGGCATGTGTCAACACTGGCACGTTTGTCCCCGGAGGAAACACATGCAGATTCAGCAAGAAAATGCAACCTAATCAACCCCCCCCCAATATATCAGAATAAATGTGAATATTTGCTAACTTGTAATAATAATAACATTACAGGCCGCAGTCACAACAGTAGCATTACTAGCTACAGAATACTACAAAACACAAACAAATAAAATGTTTGTATAACATAGACACAAGCTGAATGCTAAATTATCCATCCCCAATCCCACATACACGACCAGCTCCCATGACTAAATATGCATTGGCTTTCCCGGGGAAACAAGTCACTAAAACTCATCATTATACGGATGTTGCCCACACTCTGTCATCTTGATGAAATATGCAATTTCAGACTGAAATTGAGCTAATTCGCATAATGAAATTGACGGAAACGATCACCCTGTATGCAGGCTTCTCGGACCAGCGGTTAGCAGATAAAAACACAGCAAGAATAATGGAATTACAAAACAATCATGACTTAATCAATAGCTTTCAGTTTGCACAGGGTGGTCTTACATCTTACCTAACAATTGAGCACTATTTTAATACCTGAATTCATTCATCCTATTCACAACTAAATATAATACCTGGGTATTTACACTTCTCCTCCTACTATAAACGCATATTACTGCGGCTGCCAGCCCAGTCCAACTTTCACCATGACTTGGCATGATGTTAAATGCACCTTGGTGATCATCTCGCTGCCTTTCCCGAGTGGCCTCCCCTGTCCTTTAGTGTGCCATCGCTTTACCTGTGTATACCATGTAAGACGGGGGCACAGAATCCAGAAATTGGTTCCTACAACTTTTCTGCTCCTTTTCATTTTCGACCTGGGGGGTCTCTAACAGTCTGGGCTGTTGAATCACATTCCTGGATGGTGAACCCCAGAAAGTTTCCCGTTCTCATTACACCATTAAGAGCTCCAAATGAGAGTTAAATGACCTCAGTCAAGACAATTTGTGGACGGGGCTGCATCAGTACCCGCGTGAATAAAAGCAGTGCAGATCGTAGCTCCCGTGGTCCCACTGTATGAAAGGTGTGTTCACTGCCGCTGAGAATTTGCTTATCGAAAGAATCATTCTCGTTTCCTCCTCGGGAATCAGAAGCTGTTTCTGACTGAGAGCGACTTCATACATTATATCACAGACTTTGACCATAGACAACTTAGACCAGACTTGTGAGTTTTAAAGCAGGTTTGTCAGAGAAATGTGAGTGTGTGTGTCGGATGACAGCAGGAGCTTTGCTTCCTTTCCTGTTTTTGCTTTATCTGTTCCGGCAATATTATAGTCAGAGAACCAGTTTAACATCTTTATCATCTATCATCTCGCTGACTTCCACTGCAATTAGCCAAGTTCGCATGATGATCCGAGCCGGGAGGCCTCCACTGGGGACGATGATCCGAGCCGGGAGTCCTCCAGTGGGGACGATGATCCGAGCCGGGAGTCCTCCAGTGGGGACGATGATCCGAGCCGGGAGGCCTCCACTGGGGACGATGATCCGAGCCAGGAGGCCTCCACTGGGGACGATGATCCGAGCCGGGAGTCCTCCAGTGGGGACGATGATCCAAGCCGGGAGTCCTCCAGTGGGGACGATGATCCGAGCCGGGAGTCCTCCAGTGGGGACGATGATCCGAGCCGGGAGGCCTCCACTGGGGATGATGATCCGAGCCAGGAGGCCTCCACTGGGGACGATGATCCGAGCCGGGAGGCCTCCACTCCTGTGAATAATTGGCATGCCTGAATGATGCGTCGCCTACATTTCCGCAGTCTGGTCGGGCGTGAATCGCTACTGTGGGACACTGCTGTCAAACCAGGGATGTCACTGCTCTGTTAGTAACAAGAGGTGCACAATGACACCTCCCGTAGGCTGCACTTATGCTGTTCGCACTTCGACTGGGAAGCGAAATTCTTTTGTCCCTTCCGGTTCCTGGCTGATTTCAATTAATGTAATTTAAATTACAGATATAGTTTCTGGGTGTGAAAATATTGAATAAATATCAAGTTCAGAATATACTATACTCTATACCTTCGGCTTTTAACAAGGACTATCATAACAGGCCAAGGAGAATCCATCAGGATGGAATTATCCAGTACTTGATTTGAAATGATATACTGTACTCAGAAAGAGATTCTCTGTAACAATTGTGGTTTTAGTTTACTGAATCCCTAACAGTTAGTTTGCTGTGTCACCTGGAGCTATAATCTACATTAGGAGCAAACATTTCAATCTACATATTTACTGAGAAATTCAATAATATTATTTTTCATTCATGAGTTAATCCATCCTTTTCATCCATTTTTCTTGGAAAACCATCCATCTTCCACAATTACTAACTATCCAGTAGCGGGTCACCCCTAGGAGCTGGGGGCTGTGCCAGGATGCCCAGGCACCAGGCAGGGGGCACCCTGGGGGCTGGGGGCACCCTGGAGGGGATGCCACCTTATCATCAAGTCAAGAAGTTTAAAAGTTTTATCATTTTAGCTTTGATTTTCATTTCCATTCATGAATATGCCATGTTTTGATTGACAGCCGTCGTGTGTAATTTATAATTTAATATGTCCTTCATTCTCACTGCACTAATGGGCTGCATGTTACTTCAGATCATGTAATTAAAGGCAACCTTCTTAGAAAGTATAAATTAGTAATTAATTCAAAGCACAGATTTAGCAGAGGCGTTCCGCTTTACGCGGGCCGGGTTAGGGTTAGGGCTGGCTGTCTGCTATGCAGAGCAGCTCTTTAGCGGTCTCTGCCGTCTAAGTGAACAGTCTCACTGTAAGCTCTTGTGGTGTTCCTGCACACGTCCGAGCTGATGCATAACCACAAGCTGGAGGGTTAGGGTTAGGGTTAGGGTTGGCTGTCTGCTATGCAGAGCAGCTCTTTAGCGGTCTCTGCCGTCTAAGCGAACAGTCTCACTGTAAGCTCTTGTGGTGTTCCTGCACACGTCCGAGCTGATGCATAACCACAAGCTGGAGGGTTAG
>JAAGVU020000044.1:8724436-8737576 GCA_011763525.2 Mormyrus iriodes | reverse complement strand
TTAAAGTTATTTCTGTGACCATTGTGAGTTTTTCTTTCATTGACTGAAGGGTACCAACAATTTTGTCCACGTGTGTAGATATATAAACATATTAATATATATAGGATATAGATATATAAACATATTAAGAATATTGATTATATGAATGACATTTTGAGACATGGACATTAAAACATTCTCAAAGGAACATAAGTAACCATGTAATTAGTTGGGAAAGATTCTGCAAATTGCCATATAAGTGGAATGGACAGTAAATAAAAAAGTATATTTTCAGACATATATCATTTCAAAGACTCATAGCATTTAGGTAAAAACACATTTATTAACATTTTACATTTCCAGGTCGTCCATCCAGTCATTCTAGAAACTGTACTTCACTTTCACACCCACAAGTGGGTCCTGCAGTACTTTTAGAAGTTGTACTACCAAATGACAGGGATGTCCGGGGAATACAACGCTGTCATTTCCAACAGCACCAAATCAAGTTATGAGTTTGTACTGTGTAAAAAGTTCAGAAAAAAATAATAATACAACAGCTGTATTATTTACCTTACAGTTTAGAGAGCTGGAACATCCCCCAATGTGACAGGCTCTACAGAGCTGTATCTCTATAATTGTTAATCTAATACAAACACATTAATGGGTTCTGTGTGAGCATTTCTCTTAAAACGGTTAAGCCCCTTTCTGGACTCCATCCAAAGCACAATGATACACAAAGGAAATAAGTCTTGTTTTCTATATCTAGTCAATTTGCTACAGCCATTGATTTATACACTGAGACAACTGCATCTGAGCTGTAGATTAGAGTAGCAAGGCCTCACCCAGACTGTGGACCTTAAGAAGATTCTTTCTCCTCTTCTTAATAAGGCCAGAGCACAAAGATGGGGAACTGATAAATGAAATTACAGGAGCCTGAAAAGCAGCCAAGTTTCCCCCAACAGAGCATTTAATTTCAGGTTCTTTTTCTTTCTTAACATTAGTTGTTCTCAGTTGTTTTGCTTCTGCCAGGAAGCAGCAGGATGGAACTAATAAAAATGAATTTTATGTGCAGTTAGATTTTCTGGGGCTGTTTCTTATTTGTTTCATTCTATCTGATTCATTTATTATTTTCTGCCTACGGTTGTTCTATCACTGCTGGATTGGCTAGAAAGGGGAAAGGGCAATTTATAGCGTTTTGATGGCTTGTTCATCATTACTGTCACCTTGTGAGAAGCTCAGGGACTAATTAGGTCCTTCCAGAGAATGAATCCCAGGACAGCAGCGGGTCCAGAAAACATCCCTGGTGGGCATTCGAAGCCTGCACCAGCCAGCTAGCTCTGCCGTTTCAGCCAATCCCTGACCCAGTCCATTGTACCCACATGCTTTAAAAGATCCACCATCCACATACCTTTTCTTCTTGAATAATTACCACCCTGTTGCATTAACTTATGTAGCTTTGAAGTGCTTTGAGAGACTTGTGAAGAATTTCATGTGCACTTCACTACCCAAAGACCAGGACCCAGGGCAATGCATATACTGACCGGATCGATCCACTGACAATGCCATCACCTTCCTACTTCACACAGAACTGGCCCACTTGCAGTACAGCAGAGCGAATGATGTGAGGGTACTCTTCACAGATTACAATTCAGCAGTCAACACAAAAAACCCTTCCAATGTCCTTGATCAGAACGTTTCCTTGTGTATTGAGGTACACAAATTTTTGACAAACAGACCCCAGGTAGTATGAGTGGGCTGTAACACCTTGTCGACCCTCACATTCAGCGTGGCAGCCCCCCCCGGCTGTGTTCCGAGCCCTGTTGTACTCCCTGTACACCCACGACTGCAGGGCCACATTCAAATCCAATGTCACTGTCAAGTTTGCAGGCGATACAGCTGTGCTAGGCCTGATCTGCTAGTGCAGGCCTAACTGGAGGAGGTGAAGAAGCTGCCAGGACAACAGTCTCCTCCTCAGTGTAAACAAGACAAAGGAGGTGATTGTGGCTTCAGGGGGAAATAGCAGAGGGACCTCCACCGCATCATTATGGATGGTGCTTTGGCGGAGAGGGTGGGCTGCTTCTGGTAACTCTGTGTTCCCATAACCGAAGGCCTGCCTTGGTCCTTGCACACTGACTCCTTAGTGATGGGGGCTCAGCAATGCCTGTATCATCTTATTCATCTCAGGGACTTCTGTTTGGTTTGTTTTGTTCTGTCACGGACTGAGATTTTGATTTATTTGCTGTGTGTTTCCAGGTCATGTTCTGCTGGCCTCCTGACTTCGATTTTGCCTACCCTGCCTGTACCTGGACCTTGACCACGACTCTTGCTCTTGCTCTCCTTGTTACTCCGTCTTCTGACTCCATCCATGACACTATTGAATTAATTATAGCTGCCAACTACATATGTGATAACATGTAAATTGGCTTTTACTAGAAATACTGATAATGCGACACTACTACCAAAAGGTAAGAAAATAGCTAATATACATATTATTCATAGTAACAACAATAATAATACACATCACATCACACATATAGCTAAAGACATATAGCTAAAGTAGAGTAATTAGACCCTTATACAGCCTCTGTTTTTACTTCATTTTTGGTTTATTGATTTTTATTTTCATCGTCTGATTTACATCACCTTCATTCTTACTGGTGCCTTATTAAATCATGACACTTGACTCCTTTACCATTTTATGTAGCTTTAATGTAGCTTTTATGTACTGAAACATGCAATTAATGACAATGAAAATGATAATGATAATTCCCCTCTGTTGCTCTACATCCATGGTAGATGATGGACTTTTCAATGATCAAGCAGAATACAAACAGCACAGGGATTAAAAAGGTGACTGCTTGGAGAGACTGATATTGGGCACTTTCTGAGGTATATACCAAAGAATCAGGATAATAGATGAAGCACTTTGCAGTGACAGAAAAAAGAGCTGAGAGCGTTAAACGACAAACCCTTGTTAGTCATTCGTCTTCTGTGATAAAGTAGAGGTGGCTCTGTCGGATTTAGTATATGGAGAGGTTTTATTCCTCACGGTTTCGCAGTACAACCCTGGTCAAATTTAAAAATTCAGCGTGTCATATTTCTTAGACCTTAATATTTGAAGGAATAAAAATTTCACGAAGACGGTGTAATTTCTGCAGTAAACGTACAGGTCCAATCAGAAAGTGCCAGCAGTCCATGGGGGGAGGGGGGGTGTAAAGAATGGCATGGATGCCCCTCATCCTGACACAAATAGGTGCTCAACACATCTGACTGCGGCCTGAGCCAGACTCTGTCACCCCTGGGGCCGTAAGGAGACCAACAGAATCAAATTTGTTATCACCAAGGACATTTGGGCATGCAAGGAATTTAGCATGGCATATCAGAGGAGCCGCAAGAATTTTAAAAGTGAAAATAATGACACCACACAAGCATGTGATAGCAACAACAGATTGATATCATTCAGAAAAGGGAGTGTTAGAGATAACAGGCAGAAGCTGTGCAAAAGAGCAATGGAAACAAGACTAACCAATGGAAAAATATAACAATAATAATAATAATAATAATAATAATAATGATAATAATGATATCCTGATCACAGGGCCACCCAAGAGCAGGGGAAGAAAGGGGCAGAACTTCAGAGACTAGCTTCTGCCTTATCCTATGTACCCTGTTCTTGCGTGTTAGGGGGTGGGATGTCTGTTTTTCTTTGTTTTTGTCTCCCCCTTCACCAGAGCTGCCAACCTGCAAAGAACATGATTGCTGCGTCTGGGTCTTCAGCCCCATCCATATGAGACACATGGCAGCCCCTGATTGGTGGACGGCTGTTCCGGTGTAAGGATGGTAGGAGCCTAGCATTTAAAAGCTGGCCATGTCTGTGCGTCTAGGAGGGAAATGCTTATGTTATTATTCTCATTTAATGAATTTGTTATCTTTGATACCCTCTGCCCCTTTTGGGAAACTGAACAGGTAAGACATGCGCACACACACATTAACACGTAGGTTCTCTCTTTGTATAAACACAATACCTCCCTAAATTCAATACCTCCCTCATTCCGTTGGATTCCCCTCTCACAGGCCCAATGATACATAAACATTATACACTTCCCCCCTCAAGTAAATTAGTAACTATTATTTGATTTCCAGCAATATGCACTTCATTTTTTTTTTCTTCAAAGTGAATTCATGTTCATGACATGCAAAATCTAATCTGTTTAATTTTATTTTTGTCATTAAAAGTGTATCCCACACAGTCAAATCTAATTTCCCCGTAGCCTTACAAACAGAAATATTAATTGAATTGGGTTTATTTTAATTGAATTAGTATCATAAGGGAAATGTCTCAAAACCTCAAAACACCACCTTTTCAAGACAATAACATGTTACTGTGCTCCAAAGAATTATTTTTAATTCTAAATTTAATAATAAATTCAGCCTAACAATAGTCATTAAGACGTACTGCATGGCTAAGTCGAAAGTGTATGGTTCTATTATTACCAAAGCACGGAATTTGTTTTTGTGCAGAAGTAGACCATAATATGTACTTCCTTAGGGTAAACAAAGTAACAACTAACCAATAACATTCACAAAATCAAACAGTGGGCATTTGAAAAACACCTTGACTGTAAAGATTGTTCTGAAGAAGAATTGTTTGGGTAAATTTGAACACATTCAGGGTATGTCCCTCTGTGAATATCAAAATACACACGTAATACATAATTACATACATTCATGACATTTTTTTCACACTAAGCAAAAATGAAGACAAAAAATTCTTCATGGCCCTTTTTTAACATACAGACACAGACGTTTATACATAATATGGCCAAATGTATGTTGACAGCCCTATAAATTAGAAAAAAACATGGCTGATTAAGACAGGAGTGTATAATTAAGCACACAACCATGCAATCTCTAGCAAAAAACCCTGGTAGCGGTCAAACAAAAGAGGTTATTGATAATCCACTTGGCATTGCCATGATATGCCATCTTCACAAGAAGTGAATGGAACAGCACTCATTTCCATCAAATTGTTGAACAAGACCTACATTCCATCTCACCCTCCTTGGTTAGAAAGGCAGTGCTGCCCAGAGATTCACCACTGAACAGGGAAAGTCTCACAATATCAATGGCAGAATGAGCTACCCACCACATCTGGCCATCAGATTCCCATTGAACAGTCAAGAAATGCCTCAAGACCTGTTTGTTCCAGGGCATCTCATGTAATCCATTGACCTGTTCTGTCTTCCTCTGTGATCCCTTAGCTGGTCTCTTGCATATCCTTAATGCTCTTACTTTTGCACTTGTCTCAGACTGAATTATTAGCTTCTTGGTCTCTTTGTACCTTATTGTATTGCTCTTGCTCCACTGCTGATTCACACTTTTTATCAGTCACTCAATCAGCGGCTGCTGGGTCGCTGTTTGCCTGTAATGTGCTACCTGCCTGCTAACTGGAATCAAGCTGAAATGAATGTTAAGAGTCTGCTGACCCTTGCTGAGCTGATGGCGCATTATGTCAGCGCCATACTTTAATTTACTGCATGACTGTGGGTCATGTGCAAACTGTTATCAGATGATCTGATTCAATGACCTTTTCCACATGCCTGGCTGGATAAAATGAATAACCAGGTCAATTCTGAATTGAGGCATCAGAGAGTTATCAGTGTCTTGCAAAAGAACCTATTCTGCATCTGGTTTCCCGATGGATTGTGCTTGAATTGAGAATACTGTTATGATTTTGACAGAATGAGAAAAAATAAGTCGCATTCATTACAAATGTGTCAGATTCATTACAAACTGCCCTTTTTCGCTATCACTATGCAGAACTGCTTACATTTTAGGGTGATCTGTCTCAAAATTTAATCATTTCCATTTACACAATCTGTTTAGTAGTATAATATGTTAGTGTTTAAAACTAAATTAAAAGACTGATTTTATATGACCTACCAAGAGTATCTTTCTGTTATCATATTTCATGACTGGTGGTTGACTCCAGTACTTTATGATAGACTTGCAGCTGGGCAGCTGGATTTATGCTGCATTTTTAAATGTCTTTGGAGGCTCCTGGGAATATTTGCTTGCATATATTGAAGTCACTTGGGTGTCTGCATTCGCATGCTTTTGGGCATGATCTTTGTAAATCTGTGCCCCAAATTAAAAGCTTGATTTACTCAAGGATTTAAATTAATTCTGTTTAATTATTTCGTTTAATTCCAGTAATTTTTTTCAGAGTTAAGCCTTTCCATTTGCTCTTGAATCTCTCTAATGTGATTATTCAAGGTGAATATGGCGTCACCTGTGATCTGTAGAACTTATGGCCAGACACGATATTTTGATGGTTTTTTTTTACAAGTGGGACCTTCTCATTTTCCCACATTTTAAATCTTGTGCATTAATTTTCACACTCCACACCAGGTCAGTTTGACTCATGCGCAGTTAGCACTCGATGATAGAATGCAGGAATGATTTTCTCGTTGCCACTGTCCATGCAAGTTGTGGAGCACCTTTGGTAATGCCCAAACGTGGAAAGTTTCACTGATGACACATTTCCAGCATTGTCATTAAGTGCACCATACTGTTGCATTGTAATGTTATTGTAAACTTTTAAAGTCATGGTGCTTAAAATGAAAAGTTTCACGAGTGAAATTTAATATGCACCCCTTTTATTATGCATATTGGATCCCCACTGACACTATTAATGCACTGTCACTAGATTACACAGAGTACTATTCCTAATATTAGTCTGCTGACCTTCCTTATTTATGATGTGGAGTCAAAATTAAGCCTGCAGCTACTGTCATACAAATAAATCCATGCCTCCTCCCGCTCCCCCAGGGAAATAGATGTGCAGCCTTCAGTCCAGGACAGTTGGCAGGAATAATGGCCATTCTGTGCGAGAAGCAATCCAGGGATCAAGAATTCAGGCCTTGTTTTCTTGTAGTTTTCTATCAGGCAGTTACTCGATGCCTCTTAACCAAATGGGTTCTCTATGAAATAAATGAATATAAATGAGTATACATGACTGCTAAGCCTTGTATTCCCTGCTGTATCCTTTTACAGTTCAGGTAAAATATGCAGTAGTACTTATTTCACAGTCACCATTATTATCCAATCCTCCTCATACCACTTATGCAGTATAAAATTGTGGGGGTTGGAGGACTAGAATCTTTCCTAGCAGGTAAAATTACACAAGGCAGGGGACACCCTGTATGGAACACCAGTAAACAGGACACACGAGGCAGAGGACACCCTGTACGGAACGCCAGTAAACAGGACACACGAGGCAGAGGACACCCTGTACGGAACGCCAGTAAACAGGACACACGAGGCAGAAAGTAGATATATTACTATATATATATAATATAAGATATATTAAGATAGATATTCTGTCTGTCTGTCTATATTCATGTATTTGACCTGCAACAGGAAACCTGCTCAGCATGGGTAAACATGCAAACACACACACACACACACACACACACACAAACATCAGGGAGGAGTGCAAATCAAGCCCCCAACACTGGATGTGTGAAGCAGGAGTAATGCCCACTCTACCACTGTTTTTTGTCTGATCAGCTAGATACAGATAAAAAGCATATCTTCTATCTCGTTACATTATCCCGGATAATGAATATGTGCAGTCTGAATGGAACCCTAATTCAGTTTGTATAAACGCCACAGGAATAGAGCCAATAAAGTAGCACAGCAGCTGAGATTTCTGTGTAACGTCGCTGCTGCGAATGGCGGCGTTAATGTGAACGATGCGGCTCTTTTCCGTGCCTTGGAAGGAAAAATTAAAACTTTTTCTTGTTTTTTTGTAGTGAATAGGTTTTTTTTTACTTTCCTTATAATATTATGTCACCTGCTCTGCTTATAAGGAAATGACATTTCTGTGTGTCCTTTAGTGTTTGAAATACCTGGCATACAGTGAAATACCTGGTATACGCATATTAAATGGCTGTATCTTTCTCCCACAAAAAAATTTGACAGTACATTTTTCTGAACAGGAACCGAATTCAGGCTGGTTGGCACTTTCAAGAATAAGGCTCCATACCCCAATCTAAAGCTCCATACCCTAATCCCAAGCTCCAAACTTCAGAACAAAGCTCCATACCCCAATTTAAAGCTCCCGACCCTAATTCCAAGCCCCACACTCCTGTCCGAAACTCCATACCCCAATCCCAAGCTTCATACTCTAGAACAAAGCTCCATACTCCAATCTAGTCAGTGATGGAACTATTACTGGTAAAGTGCAGACTAGGGTAAAGCCCCATACCATAATAATGTATAAAGTTCCATCCTTCAGACTGGAATTCCATACCTCAGGCCAGAGCACCGCATCCTAGACAGACCGTTTTGTTTCATAATGAATTTGAGACTGACAGTGGAATTTTTTCCCTCCGAACGGTATTGAGCTCCCTGAAATGCATTAATGCTAAGATGAAAAATACACATTAGGATTGCAAATTGACACTGCCATAGGATGTGTAATATATTTAAAAGCTTTTAGCCAAAAATTCAGATTTCCATTTACAAATATAAAATTGAGCTTCCTCTACCTACAGTATAGGTTCATCCCTGGAATTATAAGATCGTTTTAGGAAGTCATGGATGTACATAGCCACCTATATAAATTCGGGCCTATATGTTTATTCATAAGCCAGCTGTTTATCCTGGGACCTGGAACCTTTCCAAAGCAGCATACGCAGGTTGCGCCCTGGACGGGACACCAGGTCATCACAGGGCGCAGGGCTTAGAAACAAACCTAACTTAATCTCAGAACTGGATCCATTTTATTACAGTAAGTAAACAGAAGAATAGGAAATTAAGTGATGAGTGAGCAAGACGCACTATAAAAGTACGTCACTGTTATGGAGCAAGAAAGGCTTATGACCCATTCCTGCATCTCTGCATTGCTGTCAGTCATATAACACCAAGGGCCCAATGTGTCAGTCACATAACACCAAGGGCCCAATGTGTCAGTCACATAACACCAAGGACCCAATGTGTCAGTCACATAACACCAAGGGCCCAACGTTAAAACCTGCTCCTGCAGCAGGCTGAGCTCTGGTCAGAGTGACTGTCTCTTGGTTTGGAATCTCAGCCCATGGCATAAGTGAAGGGGGAGATGCACTTTGGTCTTTGGCCAGGTACACTCCACATGCTCTTATTCACTGCACACTGACACAGAATTATTCATCCATAAAAGAAATAAGCCATGTGTAAATAAACTTTTCAAACACTAACACCAATGTTTCACTTAAAATGAAACACAATATTAATCTAGCAATTAAATGTCTTCGCACAATTTGACCGGTCATCTTGTCTTGTCGTGTTAATTCTACATTTTTTAGTTGCACCAGTGTCAGCCATGAATTTTTGACATCTTTGGAAATACTTCATTTGTAAATGATGAAACAGAAGCATCTGCAAACTCATTTGCAGGCCTGACACTAAGGCAGCATATGATAATGCAGAGAGCATAATGATTCATTTAGAACACACACTGCATTCTTTATCTCACGGTGTCCTTACGGTGTGTTATTTCTTATCATTAGTTAACAGGTTGCTAGGATAGTCATGCGGATTCCAATTTCATAGCGATCTCCTAATTAATAGCTTTCTTAGCTACCATCTGTATTCTACAAGCAAGTCACAGTTAAACACTCACATCAAAACCACATGCTTTCCAATGTTGTTGCAAATTGAGAGATGCGGGTTCCAGAAATGTGAATACTGATCATTGTAGAGACATTATATGCATTTGTGTATCTTTGTTAAATGGAAGCTTGAAGTATTGGGCTTTTCTGTTTTCATGGAGTTGCTGGATCTTATAAATACAAGACCACGCAATGTCGAATGTATCCATTGTTGGGACAAATATTAAACAGATAATCACCACTTCATTATGCCAGTGAGCTCCTCCGTCTGTCTCGTTAGCAACAGGGCTGCTGGGTTATTTACGCCTCGCGCCTTAACACATAAATACATTAAACCAGGAATCAGGTGCAGACAAAACTGACGGAACTTTGGTAGCTGCTGATCTGACGCAGTGCCACACATTTCCTTAAATCTAACGTCCAAATCAGACACATCGTGCGGCACGACTGACTTTTATGGAATTAAACATGAAACAGCCACAAACCACAATACCTCATCAGTGTTATTACCCGATCATTGAACATTAAAATCATAAACCTGTTTCAGCACAAATCTATCATATTACGTGCAAAATAATTTCTACACAGCATTGTTAAGTACATGTAATGGCATAGAGACTGATGAGTTAATTACTGGATACAAACGGCAGTGTTCTATCAGTGCAGAGAAGACTCCTTATCAGATCACTGTGATTTCATGGAGGATCACACTTGGATTAACAAACTAATTGCAGATTTAAGGAAAGGTGGGGAAAACTAATAACTTTCATTATCTGCAAAGCAGCGATGTCTCTCTGCCCTGGGCCGTTACAAACTAATTACTAATGTTCGCCCGCTGATCTGTTTCCTTAACAGCAAGCCTGTATTTCTGAAAGGCATACTGGGTGATGCATTTAGTGTCATTTTCACATTTTAAAAACTGTATAGTGTCAAATACAACTGCTTGAATGTGCTTTTTTAAATATGTGGGTCTTTGTGCATTTAGCAGGTTATAGTGCAATGCTGTGGGAAGGTGTGTGCATTTATGTAAATAAGAAAGTCAATCTTTTTTGCAATGTGCATAAGATATTAGAAGCAGTACGTTATTTATGAAACACAAATAATGCATAATGTCCTTGTTTGACTACAGTTTTGCATGAATGTTAAACACTTATAATGTGCCTGCCAGTAAAAACTAAATATTTTCGCTAATATAGTTATCCCACTATTTCATTAAATTCACCTTTTTCAATGAGCTTATTCCCTGTCATTTCTGCAATAAGAATTAAAATGAACCATGGCCTTTAATGTCTAAACAAAGTAAGTATTTTTTTCCATAACACTTTCATTGAGGTTGCAGAAATAATTAGAAGTAACTCAATTAAAACTGAAGCACAGATCATGAATAAATACAGTAACTATCCAGATAAAAGATGTGTCACGACTCATTAATGAACAAACATGAGATCAGTCCCACACAGCAAAGTTCTTCTGGCCCAGATCTGGCCCGCAAAAGCCAATCTCCTCTGGACCAGATACCCCACAACGAATAACGACCCCAGATCTGGCTATTCCAATAGGGGCCACAACAGGCCCAGTAACGGCTTAGACGTGGTTGTTGGACTGGGTCTACAACAGGCCCAGTGACAGTTCAGACGTGGTTTTCCACATTTAAGCCTTATCAGGCCACACATGGTTTTGTAATTATCGACTACAACAGGCTGGTAATGGTCACTAACTGGCTTTCTAGATGAGTGGTTCTCAATCCTGTTCCTGCTGCCCCTGCCAGAATGTTTTCATTCCAACCCACACTGCTTTCAACCTGCCACATTCATTACTAGCCTATTAAGGACCTTATGAGCCTGATTAAGACAGGGCTGGAATGAAAACATTCTGGCAGGTGGGTCATGCAGGAACAGGATTGTGACTCAACATGATTCAAATCACACGAGCAGAATAAAGCACAAGGCTACACAATTGCCAAAATATCATTTTCAATAAAACTTTATTAGTTGTTTTATTACAAACAGGTCAAGCATTCAAATGATGCACATCTTCTTCATTCGTTCCTCTCTCCCTCCATCCCTGTCAGGGGCCAGCTGCAGCCATCTTCGACAGTTTGATTCCACCTCTGGGTCAGTTGCATTCCTTGTCAGGCAATTTTGCCTTACAGCAGCTAAAACATACCACACAAATCAGAACTATTTCTGTCGCCTAGATGAAAGGCAAAGCACGTAAGTCATACATTCCAGATCTAAAGACAATACAATTTCTAAATACAAGCAACTTCAAAACATTTTAAATAGGTTTTGACCAAAAGTACCAACATGCCTACTTCAATATGTATCATTCTATCTATGACGGAGAGATTTGACATGGTCAGTCTATGCCAAGTGAATTAAAACAATTATACTATATTAATATAAACAGGGGCAGTAATCTCAACATTTTATTAAAATGCATACACTAAAATAATTTTAGCTGTATGTATGCATGCAGCCATAGGAACCAAATGGCCACGACCTGTAATAGATTCATGTGGTCCACACACTATTTTATGCAATGCAGCTAGAGATGGATAGTGACTCTAAATGGGAATCGCTAGTGAATGAGTGAAATCCAGAGTATCCAAAGGTCCAGCATGGGGACATAAGCAAACTGAAACCAGTGTCACACCATATAGTTTAAGGACAGAAATTTCAGCACTAGCTTCATCTCAACTAACAGCACAGACATTAAACTACAGGGATATTTAATGAAAATATACTGTTATACCCCCCCCCCCGTGACCCTCAATACAATAAGGAGGCATAGAAAATACTAACAGACTGTTCTTATTGTCATTCTCCCACCCCTGTTTCTCCCACAGCTTTTAATCTACCGCCAGAAAACTTTGCAAACGTCTTTGTCCTGTAACATATATAGTATAATTGTCACTTGTGCTTTGAAGCGATCCATTGCTTCACTCCTCCATTTCATCCCCCTTTCAATACAGTTCCTACGCAATGCATATTATATATTTTATAAAATATAACTGCACAATACGCTTACAAAATGTAATGAACTAGTTAAAAGTATATACAACAAATGACAAAGCACAAAAAGACCAGTTGGCACTTTTTAACAGAGAAATGCTGTCGTCTGTCAACTTAACACATTCAGAAATGACCACCATGACTGTGCCATCTTTGGCATTCAGAAATGACCACCGTGACTGTGCCATCTTTGACATTCAGAAATGACCACCGTGACTGTGCCATCTTTGGCATTCAGAAATGACCACCATGACTGGGCCATCTTTGGCATTCAGAAATGACCACCATGACCACCATCTTTGGCTCGAATGAACCTTTTTCTCATTATAGCGATATGACATCTGGAAGGAATATTTTTGCCAAATCTGGTCCACATATAAGATTCCATATTGAGCCAGAATAATTTTCCATGTTACCAGCGGTACCCGAGGATTTTCCAAAGAGACACAGTACCGAAGGAGTCCAGTCTTCGTCTTAGCACACTGGATAGC
>JAAGVU020000044.1:8698727-8712731 GCA_011763525.2 Mormyrus iriodes | reverse complement strand
CAGGGAGGCTGCACCCTGGATAGGATGTTCCATTATTCCACGTGGAGGAGGGGTATGCCAACCCCAGGCAGGGAGGCCGCACCCTGGACGGGATTTATTTTTACTGAATTTAGTAATTCAAAGGTACTGCTCACGATGTAGTCAATTCATTTTCCATCATATTTGTTTTGTGCAAAGAAAGTTGCACTACATCATTTCAACTTACAATAGATTCCTTTAGAAATGTAATTATATGGCTATTAAACAATCATTGACATTATTACGTATTTTAGGTTCATTATAATATAATAATAGGATATAATGTAGCTTGATAATAAATCGTACTTTGGTTAAGACAAAAAATAAGGACTATTTCATGTTCATCTTATACAAGATATATCCCCCCCTCCATGAATCGCCACCTTATCGTGGTGGGGGGGTTTGTGTGGCTCCATGATCTTAGGAGCTGTGTTGTCGGTGGCAATTGCCCCTGGTAGGGTCTCCCAAGGCAAATTAGTCCTAGGTGAGCGGCCAGACTAAGTGTGCTTCATATTGACCGTTATAATGAAGAAATTCGAGGAGCATGTCACCCTGCCTGGATTGGGAAGAGCAGGTCCTCGCCCTGGGGCGGGAGCTTGTAGGCGAGCACCTGGTGGTCGGGCCCCTACCCATGGGGATCGACCGGGCATAGCCCGAAGGGGTAACATGGGTTCCCCCCCATGGGCCCACCACCTGCAGGGGGAGCCGTGGGGGTCGGGTACAGTGTAGATCAGGTGGCGGTCGAAGGCTGGGGCCTCGATGGTTGGTTACCAAAACTGACTTTCGGCACATGGAACGTAACCTCTCTGGTAGGAAAGGTGCCTGAGCTGGTGAGGGAGGTACAGCGATACCAACTAAATATAGTCGGGCTCACCTCGATGCATGGTTCGGGCTCTGGAACCAACCTCCTGGAGAGCGGCTGGACTCTATCCCACTCTGGAGTTGCCCATAGTGAGAGGCACTGGGCAGGGGTGGGGCTCCTTATAGCCCCCCAGTTCAGTGCCTGTGCCTTGGAGTTTACCCTGGTGAACGAGAGGATCGCTGCCCTTCAACTTCGAGTTGGGGGACGGACTCTGACGGCTGTCTGTGCATACGTGCCAAACACCAATCAAGAGTATCCGGCCTTCCTAGAGGCCTTGGAGGGGGTGTTGGCAGGCGCCCCTTCTGGGGACTCCATCATTCTGCTGGGGGACTTAAATGCTCATGTGGGTAATGACAGTGAGATCTGGAAGGGTGTGATTGGGAGGAATAGCCTGCCCAATTGGACATTGTGTAGATGTTGGAGACAGAACCTTTGGATTGGCAGACTGGGGTGGTGGTCCCAAATTTTAAGAAGGGGCCTGGAGGATGTGTCCCTACTACAGGGGGATTACAGTCCTCAGCCTCCCTGGTAAGGTCTATGCCAGGGTACTGGAGAGGAAGGTTTGTCCGTTGCTCGATCCTCGGATTCAGGAGGAACAATGCGCATTCCACCCTGGCTGACGGAAAACTGGACCAGCTCTTCACCCTCACAAGGATACTGGAGGGTTGATGGGAGTTTGCCCAACCAGTCTACATGTGCTTTGTGGACTTGGAAAAGGCTTATGATCGTGTCCCTCGGGGGGGTCCTGTAAGGGGTGCTATAGGAGTATGGGGTATGGGGTCCGTTATTGCGGGCCATCTGGCCCCTGTACAAATGGAGTAAGAGCTTAGTTCACATTGCCAGTAGTAAGTCACTTGTTTCTGGTGGGTGTTGGATTCTGTCAGGGCTGCCCTTCGTCACCAAGTCTGTTAATAATTTTTATGGACAGAATTTCTAGGCAGAGCCAGCTAGGTGGGACATCAGCACATGTCTTGTGTGTCTTTGCAGGTACTCTGCTGTTTTGGGCAATTCCGAATTTGAAATAGCTACTGTAAAATAATATAAACATTTAACAAGTTACAAAATGCTCAGTCAAAAAGCTTCAGGGAATGAAATGCATGAAGGATTCTAATTTCACATTTCCATTTATGGCTCCACAACACATGGCTTCTCTGCTAATTTTTCCATTGTCCTCCAGTCATCTTCCTAAGCACAAAGAATAGAAGAACAAATTACATTTACTCAGCTGGTGCTTTTGTCCAAAGCAACATTCAGCTGAGGATCAGAGAGCAGCATCAGTCTAGCCCAGGAGCAATTGGGGTTAAGGGTTTTGCATAAGGGCCTAACAGATAAGTGACTCTGTCAGACATGGGATTTGAACCGGTGACCTTCTGATCTCTGGCACAGAGTCTCTATTAAGCCCTAGTAACAAGGGTTTAGGCTGTCCAAACTTCCATGCATTCCGAGACTCTGTTTAAGGGCTAACAGGTGAGTCTGTGTGGAAAATACACTTAAAGTGACAATCCACTTGTGAGTGCAATGCAACTATAAGCCTGTAACCCTGACATATTTAGGGATGGGCAGGGTTCTGCTAATCCGCTAACTTTTAAACCAATTAGCTTCCACTCAGTTTAGTTCTGCTAACTGTAAATCTGCTCAAGTTTTTGCAGGTAAAGTGAATAAAGTTTAACAGTCAAGAACATTTGTAAATCCTAAAACCATGCATATTTGTTCCTGTCTGTTGTGAGCATGTCTGCAGCAGTCTATCTGGCACGTTGTTGGCTGATTACATATACAACAACAACAACAACAACAACAATTTATTCTTATATAGCGCCTTTCACGACAGTCACCCCAAAGCGCTTTACATGACATTAGAGAAAAGGGAAAGGACAAACTGACAAATAATTGATTACAAAAATTGATTACATATAAACACAAGACGTGGTCAGTCGATAACTTAACGTTTGTAAGGTGGTCTAGGCTAAAGTGAGAAGTGAGAGAAGATAGTCCATTTAAACTGGGCTACCCTGAACTAAGCAGAGAACAGGGCACTATATCATGAAGCTGGATTTCTTGCTTAGCTGGATAACTTGTCAAATTTAAGGTACCCTAGTTTAAATGTCTGGCTAAGCAAGAAATCCTGCTTCATGATACAGACCCCTGGTAGTATTTTCCGTGTTCTGATTGACAGACCTATAGACCAAAAAGTTCTGAGACCCTCCTTCCTAGTTCTGCATAAAAGGCATCATGTTTGTAGTCATTAAGTGGCTTCAATGAGGGCAAAATGTGAGCATGGGCCAATTGTAAAATAGGGATTCTCTGACAAAAACACTTGTATCTTGCAAATGGAATATCATAGAAAGAAAATTTCAATGCAGATTTATTCCAGAGATTCTACAGAATCCAACAAGGCCCAAGTTGGTAAGTCCTAAATATTCCCTGGTAACCACTCTATTCTGACAGCTGGGATTTCAGTGTAAATCAGATTAAAATTTTAGTTGTCTAGGTATGTCTTTAAGGGTTTCAGAGCCAAAACCAAACCAATGCTAAATTATTGTAATAATAGTTAACATCTAGCGGTTATTGTCAGTTTCTGCTAGATTTTTTAGTGGCTAGTCAATTTATCATTATCAAAGTTAAATTCGGAGTTAGTGGATTAGCGGTTATTGAATATAAGTTTTCGATTAACTGTGCCCACCACTGCTTATATGACAGAACATCAAAGTAGTCCAGCGAAGCATATGTGAAATCTGTTTATGAATGCTAGGCTTTAGAAAAATGATGTTGAAATACAGCGAGTGGCAAAAATAGTTTGCAGATGAACTTGATGAATTGTTTCCTACAGAGGATTTTGCCAAAATGCATTTCTCTGCAAATGAACATTAACAGGTTTCTCAATGAGTTGAAGGTTACAGCGGCTGACAGAACCGTCAGCACTAGTTATCAGACTGGAATAGATAGAGAGCCATACTTACAAAAAATAAAATCAAATCCGCATTGACATTAAGTTTTAATATATCTTACTATTTTTTGTTAATGTATGCAAATCTGTTCTTTCAACCGTGACATTTCCTCAGAATTATACATCAAATAAATGTACAGTATGTAAATTTGTAGGATATTTTTCAAAGGGAAGGAATAACAATAGAACATTTAGAAGCCTATCTTAAGGCTTTTTTGTGATTTAACTTTGCTCTGTGCTTCTATTCGTGTATAAACAGTTTCTAAACACATTGCACAAATTTCAGATTTGACTAAACACACAGACCAAGGGATTGTGGGGAAAATGTCAAATGGTTTCATAGTAATGTCCATTACAAGATATTAAGATAATTTGTATAATAACTAAAGCATCCAGGACTACAAAAGCATTCCTCACTGTTTCTGTGCAACGTTAAAGTCACCTTTTTTCATAAGTTTTTCAGGACGAGTTCATAGTCTATCCTGCAGGTTTGGACTCTTAACTTTAGAAATTTAGATTAGAATAGATTATATTACATTAGACTGGATGAACTTTATTGATCCCAGAGGGAAATTCTTTAGTGGAAATGGCTAGTAGATACTGCCCTGTGACAGATTGCAAGCTAAACAGGTCACATACACTATATTGCCAAAAGTATTGGGACACCCCTCCAATCACTTCCATGGCCACTGGACTCTAGAGCAGTGGAGATGTGTTCTCTGGAGTGACGAAACACGCTTCTCTGTTTGGCAATCCGATGGACGAGTCTGGGTTTGGCAATTGCCAGGAGTACTGGCAACTGCCAAAGTACTTGCCTGACTGGAGTACTTGCCTGACTGCATTGTGCCAAGTGTAAAATTTTGGTGGAGGGGGGATTATGGTGTGGGTTTTTTTTCAGAGGTTGGGCTTAGCCCTTTAGTTCCAGTGAAAGGAACTCTTAATGCTTCAGCATATGAAGCCATTTTGGACAATTTCATGCTCCCTTTGGGGATAGCCCCTTCCTGTTCCAACATGACTATGCACCAGTGCACAAAGCAAGGTCTATAAAGACATGGATGAGTGAGTTTGGTATGGAGGAACTTGACTAACCTGCACCAAGCCCTGATCTCAACCCAATAGAACACCTTTGGGATGAATTAGAGCAGAGACTGTGAGTCGGGCTTTCTCGTCCAACATCAGTGTCTGACCTCACAAATGCTCTCCTGGAAGAATGGTCAAAAATTCCCATAGACACACTCCTAAACCTTGTGTAAAGCCTTCCCAGAAGAGTTGAAGCTGTTATAGCTGCAGAGGGTGGGCCAACTCCATATTAAAGTCTATGGATTAAGAATGGGATGCCATTAAAGTTCATGTGTGTGTATAGGCAGGCGTCCCAATACATTTGGCAATATTTTGTACATTAGTTCCTAAGAACAGGCTCCTGTACATCCTTAGCACACAGAGAGGACCATCTGCTGCGTGTCCCTATTGGGAATAGATGTTCCTATTGGGAATATGTACATTTTATATGTTACAGATGCACACGCTACATGTTATAGATATTAGAATATCGTTATTGTATAGACATCAGCTTGCTAAACAAAAGCTGAGGCTCCTCAGTGAGCTTTTGAAATGGCAGTGTCCCAAGGCTGACTGGAAGGCTGCAGCAGATCTTTCAGAATGGAGATTGAAATACTTTTACTGAGCACCTAACAGGTGTTTTCATTTCATCAGGCAATTTGCATTCTCAGTGCCTCTGATGTTCCCTGTTTAATGTGCGTTACGCTGTAGACTGTGAGGTGGCGTGGCTGCTCAGTGAGTAACACTTTGCGTGTTTTCCCCATGTTGCATGGACTTCCTCCAGCTGTCCAAAAGCATATGATTAGGTGGATTTCGAAAGTGCCTTTGGTGCGTAAAAGTGATTTTCCCATTTGTAACCCTAGCCTGGAAAAATGCTGAATGAAAAACAGATGAATGAATTAATTTCCATGTATTAGTAGACAAGCTTTCATTTTGGTCGAAGATCCAGGAAAATCTCTTTTATCAGTAGTCGGTCAGTTATGAGTCCAATGAGCTGATGCATATCAGTGGAATGCATGAATGGATGCCAGACTGCTGCTAGGAATGGAGCCTCCAGGTCATTCAGACGACAGCGTGGGCATCTCATCATCTCATCATGTTTGGCTGCTTTCAGTCCAGCAAACCATCACCTTTGAAATGGTCGGAGTGAAGCTTGATAGACAGAGAGGAAGGGAAAGATCTCTCACTAACGGGCAATATGCCGAAATGTAGGCCTAATTATCTCCCATTAGCTCATCTCAAAGCCAAGTCTGAATCCATCCGAAATAATCGAACCCTACCCTCCATCCCGAAAACGTGGGTTCCAATCTCTAACCAAACGTCGACGTTTTTTCCTGCCCCTTAAATGCTAGCAGCTGAATCTAATTGCAGTACTGTCGCTCTGCAGCACATAGTGAGAGTGAGTATGTGTGATTATGGAAGGGGGGTTGTGGGCCCCCTCCATTACCGCCCCTGCCCTTTATCACTGCTAACAAAGCCGTGTGTTGCATATTTCACAAACTGATGCAAAAAATCACATACAATGTATCTCTGTACCTGAGGAGCACACACACATACCACAGGTGGTGGCCGAACAAAATTCTTAGTGAAGAAAACTCTAGATTGACCCCCCTCCAGTATAATATCACACCTGATCATATATTAGTCATTACTGTAAGTAATATTTTAAATATTACAATATTCATTATATTGTAGTATTTTCTATTGGTTGCTAACTTCAGTCTGATGTAGCCTTATTTCGCCTGTATACCGAGCCTTCGATGGTGAAACTCTTACCCTGAGGAGCTGATGCTGACCAAAATACATTTTTTAATTGCATTTTTCATCAAGTGCTGAAATAGTCATTTTAGAAATATAAGTGAAATGAATGGAGTGATTAATGAAAGTATAAGTAGCCTACATAGCTTTACGTTACGGTTATGTTCTACGTTATGTGTGCAACACAATCACGCCAACAACAGGCAGAACACTGTCACAGTCAGAAAGCGCTACATCATCTGCTCATAGTTCCCATTTCTGTCACAGCTTTCACCTTCATCGGTCCCCTACATGCCAGATCCTGGCGACCCAAGACTGAAATTGCATCAGCCGACCTTTTCGGAATCTCACGGGCTTTCCTCACTGTGTTGTTGTTTGGCCAACAGGAGACAAACACAGCGATTCAAAACAGGATTCTAGGTGGATTAAAAATGCGTTATAATCTATAATTATCCAGTCAAAAGGTGGTGTGAGATACCATGAAGTCTGCTAGCTTTGTGATGCAGGAAGTGCCTTGTTTGACTGGAGTTGTCTTTATAAACCTAAGGGTGGCGCTGTTTTGCACAACACTCTGTGTAACATTTTTTAAACTGCCACGTGGAAATGGTCATTGTATTAAAACATTGACTTTAAAAAGATATTTTATGTGATATGAATGTTACATTTTGGTAAAGAAAGCTCCACTGCCTAATACGTACAACACAGTCCAGAAAATACATGGTGTGATAGAGTACAGCAGTGAAACATTTCATTTAAAATAATCACAGCTCCCTAATCGTGTCCTTTTAAATATATTCTAATCAGCCCTCTGGAGTCAGGTTCAAGGCCACTTTCGAGGTAGTCTGACATGCCTTGACATTTTTATATATTTCACATATCTAAAAAACATTCATCCCAAAGTGCTACAAAGGCTTTTATTCAGCAGAAACCCAGCACCAACAATCCATTTAGAATGTAATGTCTATTATTTGTTTAAATCAACTGCAAACATACTTTTCAAAAACATATTTTCAGAGGTGCTGAGATATTGTAAGAAAAAAACACATTATAAACATTTATAGCCCTGACATTTTGAGTCCTGGTGCGTATAGACATAGGGCTTGGCCACACAAAGGTGGATGAGACATTCAGGAATTTCCGATGGTTTGTTTACTAAAATGCTAGAACTATGGAGCGACGCCAGTGCCCTACACAATGGATAATGCTGAGGTAGGTGTCAACACATCTCAACACAACACACCTCAACATCCAATGCTGTCTGAAAAATTCATTCTGACTGACAGACATTGTAATGTATGAAATTTTAATTATTATATAATAAAACTAAAAATTGGGAGAAAAAGAAACAATATTGTGAATATTATACACTCACAATATCATGCATATATTATATATGGCTGTAATGATATTATTATTCAGTTTTAAATTTTTTTTATCCCCAAAGCCCAAATGCTCTTGAGCCAATAGTCAGATGGATCATCTATATTGCTGTTAACTACAAAAAGGAATTGCAAGTTTACACATGGAATCATTGCCACATATTAGGATTTTTATTTGTGTTATTAAATTACCTTAAGTCTGCCTGGATAATGACAGCTGAAAGTGCAGAATATTGCTTTCCATATTGTCGAGACCTCGCAGATTAAAAAAAAATACTTCCACAAGAAGTAGAGGAGGGCACACATTGTAAGGAAAGCTTCTTCGGGGATGTGACGATGTTTCTGAACCTTAGCTTGGGAGCAGGGAAAGTCTAGTGAGGAGAGAGAGCCGGAATGACATGGAAACCATAGCAACTCGGCCGTGCAGCACGGCGCCTTCACCTCAGCTGGGGAGAGAACAGAAGGGTGCTCCAGCCGCATCCAGGTCTGCGTGCAAGCAAAGCTTCTGCTGGGGTGTGATATGAAAATTCTGACAAAGTGCATCTGCAAGCAGCTATCTGACCTGGGAAGATACGCAAAATTCAGAGGCCCCACTGAACTCTGCCGACAAGCTGCCGTTTCTGACGCTCTGGTCTAAGACACCTGGATTCTACGAATGTCTCCTCCCTAATGGCAGCATTCGGAGCAAAGCTTCACTGCTTGTTTGGTTCACTCTGTTTGTTTTTCAGCTCTTTCTGCTTGAACACACAGGCTTTCTTCAGTTTACCTAAAGGAAAAGCTTTGCACTGCGACACTTCCCATGCTGGCTGACGATCTGCATACAGATTTTTATTATTATTTTAACGGCTCAATATTGTGTGAGAACACCCTAGCAAGAGTCCAGAGAGCATAAATTAATCGCCAAAGAGCCAAAGATAAAGTAATCAGAAAATAGTCCATGACCAGTTAGTGATTCCAGCATCGACCAGTTGTTGCTCGAAGTGACTTGCCGAGATGATGGGTCGGTTTGTTGATTATCTTGCCCACTAATCCCCGGTGCGAATCATGCTTGGCAGCCCTTTTACCTGCCCTTTTCATAAACGTCTACATTGTGAAAAGCCAGCATTCATAACCTGGAGGCAACAGAAGGCGGAATTCCTCCTGAGTCTCTGCCTGAGTCCATTTGTTTACACATGCAGACCTCACTGTTTACCCATGTCTGCATGACCCCTGACTGCTTACTTAACTGGATTTTATGACATTTTTATACTATGTCAGAAAAAGAGAGAACACCTGATATACATATACCTGGTTGGATAAAGCCCATACATTTTAGCAGCAAACTCAAATACTGGACCAGCAATCGCGATGAAATGCAGCAACATATTACTTTCTGAGCAATCTGTTACAAAACTTTGCAAATATTGTCTTTCAATATGTGTTATTTTGGTGTCAGGAAAAAAAAAACACATTTCTGTCTTAAATAATGATAAAAAACTTCAAATCTCGTTGCTTTAAAGGCAGTTGTAAGATATCAAAGATCTGGAAAAAAAAACTTTTATACTTTGTAAGTATGGAGTTTGTTCAAAGACAAAGGCCATTCATTGCTAATTAAAACCGGAATGCATAGCACAGGCTCCGGGTTTCCGTTTGATGTGTAAATATCTCTAGGATGTTCTCCTTGCCTCTTGGCGTTCCAGTTTGACATGACCTCCAATCCCTGACTGACACAGCAAAGGAATGTATCATCCTTTCTCTTTCTTGGTTTGAGCTTTTCTTTATTTACTTGGTTTCAGTGTTTTCAGTTTATTTGCATTTTCTCTGTTACATTCAGATTTAAATGTGTGGGAATGAAATGCAAGGTGATGACTGTCACCCTGATAATTAGGGCCTGCCTGAACAGCGACTGGGCAGCTGCCGTGGGGTGGATGTGCTTCTGTGTTCCTGTTGATGTGATTCTTTTCGCCTGCGAGTTCTGTGCCAGTGGGGGCTGCATTGTCCCGTGACTTTACATTGGGTTTGCTTGCTTAGCTGCTTTTCGCTATTGCGCTGTCAGTGCAGGTGACAAGATGAATAATTTTGCTCTGACGTAATTGTGATAGTTTTGAAGAAACAAGAGAAATCAATGAATTACAAAAAATAAATAAATGTGGAGCTGTGTGGGTGTTTAGGGGTGATTCTAAGCCTCTCTACTCATTTGTACGCAAAGGATAGCTGTATAAATTGCTTCACAATTCATGAACAGACATAAGATTGGTATTTCACGTTACTCATTACTTGTGCCCCCTTTGTAGCTCCTCAGCAGTTCTGTAAGCACTTCACAAAGATTTTTAACAGATATAGTAACAACTAAATTAACTGCTTGTGAGAAACGGTGTGTCATTAATGATGAACAAACATGAGATTAGTATGCAACGAAGACTTAGTTTGTGGTTAATTAATAAGTAAGTAATAGCTTAATACTACATTATCTGTGCCCCTCAAGTAAAGTATTACCCAAATATCTACTCAACCAATTATATGTCAGCATTCAATATGATATAATTATATAATTATATGATAATATCAATATTGCACATGTAATATAGTGCAAAACAGTACAAGAATCATGCAGATACAGGTCAGGAGCTTCAGTTAATGATCCCATCAAACACCAGAATGGAGAAGAAGGGTGATTTAAGTGACTTTGAAGGTGAGCTGGTATGAGTATTTCAGAAACTGCCGAAAAAGGGCCGAAAAAGAAAACACCCAGTTTGGAACCCAGTGCGGTTCGCTGCTTGTCGGGTGCCTGTTATAGTCCCTTTAAAGGCTCTGATAAAGAACGTGTTCTTCCCGCCAAGCAAGTCTCCTCGCCATGCGCCATTCGCGGCTCTCGCGATGCCTCAGTCTGCCCAGCGCTACAATAGTTTGTTTGTCCATCTGTCCATTTTCTGTACTTTCTTGTTATGCTCTGGGCTGTGGGGCTCTGGAGCCTTTCCTGGAAGCTTTGTGCATGAGGCAGGGAATAACTCAGGACGGGGTGCCTCCCATCGCAGGGCACTGACACACACACAACAGCGCTTAGCACTGCAACACCCTGACACTGTTACACCGTAACTCGAATAATAAATAACCTTGAAACTTGAACTTGTGTTTTGAACTATGTGTGAAGGAGACAGTGGTTCAGCTCTCAGAGACTTACTGGTCGCTCATTTACTTTGGAGAACAATCTGTGTAAGTCTTCATTCTTCAGTCCATTCACCCGTCCTTCTGCAAGGGTGCCAAACTTCTTTCCACTTCTTATCCTTCAGTCTCTGTGCCTCATGGCTCTGTTCACTGTTCCTCTGGAAGATTCTACTCATTTTGGCAGACACTTCTATGTAAAGAAACTTAGTCTGAAATGTTTTCTGTTTAGCTATTTCAGGCCTCATCCATTCCTATTGTCAGGATATGTATTCGCAAGGATTTATATCATTACATTACTAATCTTCCAGGATTACCAGCACATTCATTAACTGATATAATGACTCAACTGAGTAACACTATTGAAATGACATTTTGAGCCTCCTTAGAGGGTGTATTTTTCAGCATTTAGCATAAGCCAGTTATGCTGAGCTCTGCACTGACATGTCATTGATAGTCGGCGAATTTATGATGTTTAGAAATGGTGCTCATTATGACAGAGATAGATTAGACATATAATCACACTGGGGCTATGTCTTGCTCACTTTGAACCAAGAATGTGAATGTTGCTCATTAATTTGGAAGGCAAGGAGTTTTCAGCGGCTGCTCCTGAGGATAAATCCTCAGTTTTTTGAGATGTAGAAAAATATTTCGTTTGTTTTTTTTTTTGCTGATCTGTCCAGCTTAGAGGAAAACAACGCTGTGAAATAATGATCTTTCACTCAAATCCTTGTATTGTCAGGGTTTTTTCCTGGTGGTCCCAGGCCCTGAAGGCTGCCGTTTTCAAATGGGAAACTTGACTGTCAGTCAGTGCTGTTAGTCTGTTACTGGCCGTTTCCGGAGCAGGTTACAGCACCGGGATCATGCTGACATTTAGACCCTCCCATCTCCTCTACGTACTCTGCACCCATCAAATTCCCTGCTCATATCACGACAGATATACAAGGTTCTGTCCAGTTTTACAGCCATTCCAATCAACACTGATAAATAATGTGCTTTTTTATCATAATACATCATTCTTTTTACACAAGAATTAGCTGTTCAAAGAACAAAATAAATAAATGATGAGCATATACATGTAGTTAAAGGAACCTTCTTATGAACAAAAGGCTTCTGTGTGACACGAGCTTCTGTTTGGTCTGTAATCTAAAGCTTTGCTTCACTGCCGGCTGTTTAAACACAGTCATGCTGAATCGCCCTGGCAGAAATCACTGTTTTCCCCTTTTCATGCAGTTTGTATAATTTTCTCCTGCAGGAAAACGTGGGGTATATGTGTGTCTCAGCGCCTGTGTAGCAATACTGCTACATTACCACTGACTGGACTGGACGATGGAGCATAACTCTCATTAGCTCTGCAGGATCAATAATCATACCCCACCCCAACCCCACAAAAAGTGCTACTGATGAAATTCACTTATATATATTTGGCACTGATTGTTTAATATCTGTATCATTACATCGCATAAGCATGAAATTCCAATAATAGAACTTATGTAAGGTTGGCAGTTAGGGGTCGCCTCACACCTCTGGGAACTGGGTTCATGTCTCCACCAAGGTTCCGTGTGTGGAGACTGGATGTTCTTCCTCTAGTTTCCCTCTACAGTTAGAAAACATGCTGAGGGTAACTGGAATTACCAAATTGCCCATAGGTGTGCATGTGTGAGTGACTGCTGTGTGTGTGTGTGTGTGTACACCGTGGGATGGGTTGGTGCCCCGTCCTGGATAGGCTCCAGACCCCCCGCGACCCCAAATGACACAAGCGGTTTCTGAAAATGGATGGATGGAGAATGTATTTAATATTCCATTCATAACTACATCCTGAGTAGCAATTATTCAATTCAGACAAACTGAATCCTGTCCAGGGTACATCCTATGGACCCTGTGGACTTTTCCCTGGAAGTCCTTTGGCAGGGATCCTACTAGGATGTCATATTTGGGTGGGCATTTGGGGTATTTGGGTGGGCAACAGCAAAATTGGTTTCATTGGATGGGCAGATGATTCCTCTGGGTGGGGAGGGCTTATCTTTGGGTGGGCAGGGCTAATCTCTAGGTGGGAAATGCCCACCCCAGCCTACCCATAGACACGCCCCCCGACTTTGGGGTTCCCCATGGCACATTTGTGCTTTTGTTTACAAATGTATCTTTTTCAGGTGTAATGAAAAACAATTTTTCACTATAGCAGAACGATTCTGATAATGGCTACGTTGTTATGTAATTAAACAGAATGCAACAAATAACTACAACACTTGAAAATAAATTCACCCGCCATTGCTAAGCAGTAGCTTTAGATAGTTTCCTTCGTTTTCCAGCTTGGTTTTAATGAAGAAGGTAAATTCATCTTTATTGGTCGTTTAAACAAAATGGCCAGATTAGTATGCAACCGGTGTACGCATCACATGGACCTAAAAGCATGTTTGGGAACAAAATGCCAATAATAATTTCCATAAGCATTAGAAGTTGGTCCACCAGCTGGTCATCCCATTTCTCTCTTTAATAATTCTGCTGGAATGCATATGACTCTTGCATATGATTTGCAATAGCATTGTAGCTCGTCGCGTAAATATTTCCGAGATAAGAACCCGACTCCCTGCGCAACAAATCAATTTACAGCCTGGCGGCTTGAAGAATAGCGGCTTGACGTGACCTTAAAATCGGTCAAGATCCCCTCCTCTGTTATTGATTTTTACACTGTAACATTATATGTAGGGAATATTTAATTGGTGTTTCCCTTCACAAAAATGGCTATTTCAACATTAGTTTAAATAGTAGAACTCGTGGCCATGAGTGGAAATTAGCGGGAGAACATTTTAAAGTAAATTTGAGGAAGCACTTCTTTACACAGC
>JAAGVU020000044.1:8642845-8653346 GCA_011763525.2 Mormyrus iriodes | reverse complement strand
GGCAGTTCTGAAGGCAAAAGGGGGTCAAACACCGTATTAGTATGGTGTTCCTAATAATCCTTTAGGTGAGTGTATATCACATGCGATCTCTGGAGGGAGCAAGGATTGGTGTGTAGTGTTGGATACTGAGGCCTGGTTCCAAATTTGACACAGTTCAAAATTTTTAAGATCTGGGAATTCAATGAGATATTTGAATTACGGTTCTACTTATTGATTCCTACATACGCATTTTTAATCAACTATGTAAGTTTAATGCACAGCAATTGCACATTGTACCTAAAAATATTTCACATTTATGAACTGAAAACACTATGATACTCGCATCTTAGAAGGGTTGAAAATATGATCTTTTTACAGTTTCTCATTGTCATCTAATATTTTCTGCAGGGATCTTATGTGCATGTGTGTTAATGGCATTTTTTTATTCTGCATTACAGGCATTGATATTATATATATGCACCTCAATATGTTGCCCCATGGATAGTGGGTAAAAACTGTTAGAGTAAAATAGATAATATTCATTGTACATGTAGATATTCCAGAATACTATTATCCCTTAAATAAGCTCTAGACGAGCCCATATACAAAGCTGTACGGACACATGTTCAATTTATTGTGCACGTTCTCCCAGTGGCGGTCAGACTTTGTAATACATATAATAATGACACTTTACTGATTCCCATGGGGAAACTCTCTTTTCGCCTACCCCATCTTTGCCTCCATGACACACATGTAGGTGAGAGCAAGCTTGGCAACAACATCCATGGAGCTGGGAGTTAAGGACACACAGACATGTGGCCATTTTGCCAAAGCTGAGTTTGAACAGGCAACTTTCTGATGACAGGCACAGAGGCTTCATCCGCTGTGCCACATACCACAAATGAAGAGAAGAATCGAGAACCTACCAGGAAGTCAGTGCAGAGGCGTATGAGATGATACACCCATTCCCACTTTCTAGAAATGGGAACAAACCTTGCTGCGACATTTCAGATTTGCTGTAGGGCAGACAGTGTGAAACTCCTTGACAAAGAGGCATCTGAGACCCCAAATCTGTTATACACAGGTGCAAATTTCCATGCTTCATCTTGAACAATAGGAAATTGCTTGACTCTTGCAATATTCCTGAGCTCTTGGAAGAATGCAGTGTGCATTACTGTAAAATTAGCATAATAACAAAAGTATAAGTCAGAAAATTATACATCATTTATAAGCTAGTTTTGAAAAACTGTTTAAGTTTAAGCCCTATGGGTTAAAGGCTAACAATATATTCTTATCTATGTTATTAACATCAAACGATTTCACTTTTTTCAGGGTTTAGAGAGAAATTGTTTTACTCATCCATTAAAAGCAGGAGTCAGCAGTTTCTTCTTTCTTAATTCTCCCCAACCTTCAGCCTGGACGCGGAGAAGGATCCCCGTAGGACACAGTGTTACACAGTGACAGTGATAATGCAAGTTATTCCAACTGTAATAATAAAAGAATAAGAGAAAACCGGTAAAGGACGGGACCAGACTGGCCAAGCAGGGGATTAATGGAAATGAGTGACTAATGGTACAAGAAGCAAATAGTGTAGAAGTGTTTCTGGTATCAAAAGACAACAACGCATCTCACAAGTTTTCGTACGTGCTGTGCTCAGTAACTCAGACAGGAATTATGCATATTTAATTTTGCTAATTGCTACAGTTTTAAGTATTTCATGTCAGTGATCACTTGTTTCTATATACTGCCAGCTCTTTGACAGAAGGTTCTGCACAGCAAAAAAACAGTTTAGAATAAAATGTAAATGCAAATAATTTCTCTGACATTTAGTTATTTAGCAGAGTTTTTGTCCGTACATGTGAGGTAGACATCACAAGCCTACAGCTGTCAAGGAGCCAACTTAGGTAACGTCTAAGCTTACAAGTGCAATTGGACTGGAACTGCGCTACACAAAACATTACAACCTAACATCAGAAACGCTATCCAAATAACACCATGAGAACGGAGAAAGAACCAAGTGTGAATGAAAAATTCAAGATCAAAGTAGCCAGTAGCATTGAGTGGGACCATTTCCGAGGAACAGTGATGGTACAGGTGTAGGTTTTGTTTCAACACTGGTAGGATCAAATCAGCTCCGAAACACCCTGCGCCCCTAAACAGACATGGTACCCCTACAATATCGGCAGAGACGTTTCCCTACCGCCATACCCAAATCTACGCCCTTGTCTGAGGGACTTCACTGACTGAATTTATTGAAGTGGCTTGTTTCACCTTTGAGGAATGGGTCATTAGATGTCAATCTCCTGCTGACCACAGACGGTGAGATGGAATGTAGGTCCTAAGCATTTATTCCCAGTCTTGTAGATTGAATTAGGCAAAGGAGTCAGGAGTTTTCCTGTGGTTTGCTTACTGATGTTTCTCTTATTAATTATGGATACAGGGCTCAGTGGTCGGCATTGTGGTCTCACCCCTGCAGGGCTGGCGGTTTGACTCCTGCCCCCAGCTCTGTGTGTGGAGTTTGCATTCTCTCCCTGTGTTTGCACAGGCTTCCTCCGGGAATTCAGTATCTTTATACCACCCAGAAACATGCAGGTAGGTGAATAGGTGCCTCTAAAATGCTAACAGTGTGGATTGTGTGCCTGAGTATATCCCCCGCTGCATGTGCGTCCTGGGATAGGCTTCAGGCTCTCACTGTCACCCTCTACTGCGTGGTATAGAAGACTAATTTCTGACAATAATAGCAGTATTTCAGGCTATGCCCAGCCTTGTGCCCTGTGCTTCCAAGGAGAGGCTACAGGCTCATTGTATTCCTGTACTGGATAAGCAGGTATCAAAGATGGATGGTGGATTTAGTCATTAATATCTAGTTTTTATTAATGTTCTTTCATAAGATATGTACTTATGTCAAAATCCTGATTTTGAACCCAGCATCTGGCTTTAAATTCTAAATGTGATTTGCAGGTATGCAGTCGTGTTTTATATGTTCATGAAGAGACACGTCATTGGCGATATGTCCAAAGGTTTGGGACGTACAGACCCTGTGATTTAATTTTGCCTTTTCATCACGCATAGCACCTACATATGAAGGCTCCACTGCCACATCCCAGATGGTCGCCCATTGAAAGGGGCCCCCAATTTTGTTCTTAGGAACCTTATTCACATCAATGGGACAGCTGAAAATCCACTGTGTACTTTAATCATATTATTTTTGTATAGTGCTTTTTCACAATATCACATTATCCCCCCCAAAGCCCCCAGAGGGCAAGCCAGAGGTGACAGTGTCAAGGAAAAACTCCCTATAAGGAAGAAACCTTAATATCATAGTATTGTAAAAGAAAAACATTTCATTTCTGCTCAGACTTTAATTTCAAAATACAGATAAACCAGTGAGTTTCATATGTGACAGTAAGACTGGATGTGCGTGCCTGTGAGTTTCGTATGTGACAGTGAGACTGGATGTGCGTGCCTGTGAGTTTCATATGTGACAGTGAGACTGGATGTGCGTGCCTGTGAGTTTCATATGTGACAGTGAGACTGGATGTGTGTGCCTGTGAAAGTGCTGCAATGTTCCAGAATTATCTTGGCTTTTTATGCTTCCAGAAAGACCCTATTTGGATTACAAGTTATTGAAAATGTAATCTGAAAAAGGCTCCCTGTCCATCGTCTGTTCAGCTCGGTGTTTCGGCAGCATGGTGGCTTGGTGGGGGGCTGTGCTGCCCCTCACCTCCTCCCCTCCAGGGGTGTTTCCTCCACATACTCTGCTCTCTGCCTGAACACATGCTGGAGGCTAATCTGTGTCTCTTAAATGGTGCAGCACTGACATCATGTAAAGCTTTTATTGGGTAGCTCCATGTCTGTTTATATATTTAGTCACCAGCTGGAATATGTGCATTTAAATCACACTAAATATAAAGGCAGAAATTATTTAGCCATATATAAAAAATGTGGTGGTGGGAATGTGTGTGTAAATGGTGTGTCTGTGTGTGTCAGTGCCCTGCGATGGGTTGGCACCCCGTCCTGAGTTATTCCCTACCTTACGCCCATAGCCCCCAGGCCTCTGCAACCCTGCATAGGACAAGTGAGTATAGAAAATGGATGGATGGAATGGGGGTGACATTCATACACTGTATTAGTTGTAGAAACTCTTGATTTATGGGGCATCAGAACGGCAGATTCTCACCCAAACCGGCATCGCTTTGACTTCGTTTTCTTTTTTTACTGCACACATGGTATTTAAAAATGTAACCTAACTATTTCATCTTCTCAATCAGAACATTTTACTAGACACAGATGAGTCCTGCCTTAGATCGGTTGATGATCCTCGTTGCTTTGATCCAAAGTGGCATCAGAGAGGCAGGTGAGATACCCCAAGCATACCGCTGTCATGGAGCCAGAGTAGGAGCTGCTCTCTTGACCCTGCCGATTCCAGCTCCGATTGCCACCCCAACGCCGCCATGCAGTCAGCACCTCACCAGGGGGCAGCACTGAGTACTCAGGCACACTCTGTCCTCCAGACCTGCAGCTGCATGCGTCTACTTCGGAGAATGTCCACTTACCAGAAGCCTGTTCCTTGTTTTGGTTGTGATAATAAATATTTTGAAAGGTTTCTCATTCTGTGAAAATTGTTGGATAGTTCACAGAGCCAAAGGGGTTCCTTTCATGCAGCTTTATTTAATGCAGCAACAAAAAAGAGGTCCACATTTTCCAGGAAGGGCTCAATGCTTGAAGGGCGCTGCCTTGATTTTCCGGTGATTCAGATGCAAATTTTGGGTCATTTTTCTATTCTGAAAAGGATGCTGTGAAAATTGTAGGGAACATTAGGGTGTTTCCCTCATCCAGTTAGTCATGCCTTTTATAATATTGCTGCTTGCTGTGTGTCCCAGCTTCTGTTCTTCATTGGGACATAATGAAGCTGGAAAGCTAACAGATACTGACAGCTGCTCTATGGGTAGATATACAGTGTTGTGCTAAAGGAAAGGAAAATCATGTTTAAACTGTCTTTATGTTGGTGTAAAACTATGATTTTATGTCTGACAAAGTGTTAGCTTAGTTAATTTAAAACCTCTCCTTCAGTCACCCGGTATTTACAGTAACCGTAAGACATACCAATGGCTCAGCATACCATAACATACCATGTTTGGCTAATTAATGCCTCATTGAACTATGTAAGTTAATCAACTGTGCTAGTAGTGAAATTAAAGAAACACATGGAATGGCTCTGGTTCCCCTTAGGAGAGGTTTGGGAAGTGGAACAATGTTCATCTAGCCATCCAATGAGATATCGGTAACTTTTTAGAGAATAAGAAGAATTTTCCAAAAAAGTATTTTTATTGACCTGTTAATTGACATATATTCTAATATTAAACTGTATTTTTGAACAAATATATACTTGTTAAATGGCTCTAAACTGCCTAAGCTTTGTGCACAGAACTGTATTTCAGATTTGAATGAATAGTGAAACCTGGGCTAATATCAATCAGCTAATGTAAGTGGGTGATAGCAGCAGCAGCAGCATTTACAGTACGAGTCTACAGTTATCAACACATCAGCAGCATATGAGCTGCAGTTCACCCAGCAGGCCAGCGGGACACAGATGCAGCAAAGGAGCAGTGGATAAATGACGTTTATCGCTAGTGATGCAAACAGCTCAGAGGTGTGGAATGGATGGTGGAGGCAGTGAAGTGGTGTTAGCCAAAATGTGGGGGTGGATCCAGGATCGAGCCCCGGGACTGCCATGAGGGTCTCCGGAATGATCGGGGTGCAGGACATGCAAAGGCTCTGAAGGAGGATTCTGATGGAGGTGAGTTGAATGCAAGGTAAGGGCTCGCCCGAATCGTCTCTGTGTAGAAGATGGACGGCCTGTGCCAGGAGCTGCTCACCCGACCACTGTGAGAAAACGGCGCTTCAATGAGCAGGGAGTGAGTGCAGCTGTGACCATCCCATCTGTTTTCGGCGCTGAATGTGTCCAGGCCATCTTCTAACCATTCTCTCTAATGTAGCCGTATGGTTCACAAAGAAACTGGAGCAGGGCAGCACCCGCTCCGGCCCCTCATCCTTTAGGAGGATAGGAACGGCAAAGGGCCGTTCCTATACGAATGGACCAGAGATTGTATCAGTGTTCTTTTGAGAGTCTATACCCATCGACCCTCCCAGCAATCCCTACAGGTACCCGAAATACCTAGATGCTATGATTTGAGGTTCTCTAACACATTCATCACCTGTGCTTTATCAATAAGAAGTAAATCACCCACCAAATATAAATTTAACATGCATTCTGTATTCTAAAGCCGTCTCATGGAACAATGATGCTACAGATAAGGTGATTAAAGTAAACCGCCAATGAAAAAATCCATGTAACCTATTGTTTGGATGAAGTGATACTTTATTGATTCTCATGAGGAAATTCCCTTCATTTGTCCTTTCTTGCTCTCCATGAACTTTGGGAGGTGGTCACAGTGAAGGCAGGTCACAGGGCAGCCACCCTGCAGCACCCAGGCAGCTGGGGATTAGGGTTAGGGTTATTCTGACCAGCGACCATCTGATCTTGAGCACAGAGGCTTAGCCTGCTGAGCCTGACACCACAGTGTTTCCAAACAGAGTGGGAATTGATGAGAAAATGTCAGAAAATGGATGATGGACGTTACTGATTCAATCAAGGCTCTTTCAATATCAGTGGTAAAGACAACTGCTAATTTCCAAATTACTGTATATTTACTGAGGCATAATGCTTCATTGTGGCACTGTGGCCTTATACATCCAGAGATGGCGGTTCAGGTCCTCCCACGTTTGGATTTGCACCTTATCCTCGGTTTAATTCAGCTGCCTCGGTCTCCTTCCACTGTCCAAAAGCATGTCGTTAGCAGAATTGACAGTGTACGACTGATGGACCAGCATCTTATGTTTCCAGGGGTAATTTCAAGGGTCACCGTGGTCATGTGCTAGATAAATGCTTGGAAGATGGATGGATGGATGGATTAGCATTCAGTAATTCACCTCGGACTGAATATTAAAGTGAGCCTGAGTCAGGGCAACTATTGTTTTCACAGATGTTTTTCTATAATGCTTCAACAGCCCTCATGTTATCCTGAACTGCAGACCTTCAGTGCCCCATCAATCCAAAGAATGCCTTCCTTCATCTGTAAAACGAGGGATGCCTTTTTCCATCAGCCATGCTCAATGTTCCCCAGGTGCTGCAATAAATGCGGCAAGTTTTGCTGCTCTAGCAGGTTTACGTTTTTCCAAACACTTTTTTTTGAAAAGTTGTCTTATTTGTGTGTGTTAAAATACTTCCCCCAGACATTTTCCTTCTAGAACTGCACTTAATTAACATTTTCATTGAGGTCAAATGCAAAATAATGCAGC
The DNA here is from genome assembly GCA_011763525.2 of Mormyrus iriodes. NCBI lineage: Eukaryota > Metazoa > Chordata > Actinopteri > Osteoglossiformes > Mormyridae > Mormyrus > Mormyrus iriodes. Next base: position 8,646,005 of record JAAGVU020000044.1, on the reverse strand, counting down.
ACAAAACTGCTTACTGGACAAATACTGTTTTGTGTGCTAAGATGGAGGTATTATACGTTTCTGATTGACCTGCATGTTCCTATGCTGAATACATGGTTGGCAGATGGATGGATGGAAGTTTCTAATGAAATGGTTTTAATTTCTGTGTCCCTAGATTTTATAAGAACCAGTTCAGCAGAGTTTAGTTTCCTCTGCTACTAAAAAAATAAAACAAAAAGAACAGGACCGTGGCTGTATGTCACTGAAGGTATAATTTACCTCTAACTGCCTGTATGGCTGTCAAATCTCCTAAAGACATCTGAGAGGTTTATTGTCAATGCAATGATATACATAGTATACAGCGAAATACTGAAATAATATGTAAATTGTATATTGTATATTCTCGGTAGTTATCAAAACCAAGCTGCAGTAATACAACGTAACCAAGATGAAAAGCAAATGAAAAATTTCCATTTTAAAACCAGACTATAATTTTTGCTCTTTGGCTGTGGATGAACACAGTGTATAATGTGGTTTAAAAAATAATGTTTTAAGAACACTATGAATATTGAAGTTAACTGACTAATTAGCGCTGGCTGGGATCGTTTCATTCCACATTCACTGGAGGCTGGACTTTTTCCTCCACGACACGCTGGAGACTCCGCCATGCAGCAGCTTTATTCATACAGCCGTGATCGCACAGGAAGGAGGCCTCCTGGCTATAGAGATGTTTCCACTTCTCCAGCCCTTTCATATGATGAAGGTTATCATGGTGACATGGTAGACTATTGTAGGCTACATGTAGACTATAACGCTCCACCAGTCATTCCCAGAAGCATTGTATGGATGCTGAATGTTGTTCTCCTGTAATACATCAGTAGAAGTCTGTTAGTTTCCGACGGCACGAGACATTTATGACCATGCAGCTCATGTGCGATTGACAGCGTTTGCTATCACACCGATTTTTTTCCGGATGAGGACATATCAAGATGGTTTGTACACAAAACGTACAGGAGCAAAATGGCATTCCATCCTATTCTGGATATCTGTTGATCTCATCAGGCTTTAAAACTTTTTGAATTCTGGATTTGCCACATAAATTGAAGTTTCAGAAAGCTGAAAGTTAATAGTTGTAAAGTTGTTAGTAAGTTAATAGTTAGTAAAATTGTTCGTGTTGACTAGGCAAAGCAGAAAACGGTGGCAACGCGCTGCAGCTGCCCATCGGCCAAAGCAGGGCAAGAGCTGCAGCTCCTTCTCCGTTTAATGCTAAATGGGAGACAAGAGCCTCCCTGTCGCTGTGAGATTTACAATAGGAGGCGAAAATCAAGGATCCAGCAGCATTTATGGCATTATGAAGCCAGGCCAGATAGTTCAGGCTGATTATCGGTACATTATTCCCCCAGGAACACAGATTTATCTGCACGTCTTTCCCAGACTTGCGCCTTTTGTCAAACTCATGGCTTTACTACGTGGCTATGCGACTCATGGGCGCCTGTGACTGGCTGGTATCCCAGCCCCGTACCCTGCACAGCGTGGCATAGGATCCCAGCCCCTTGTGACCCCAACCAGGGTAAGCGGTGAGTAGATGGATGGAAATCATCCAATGCTCTTTACGACTGGCTCTTCCATAATCTTTCTGTTAGATTCAAATGATTCAGACCTGAAACCATAACTGTGAGATTTTAAGATCCACTGCAGTTCAGAGTTAGATAGAGTCAGATCTCAGCTGCCTGTCACCAGCAGCGCGGCGATGAGGAATGACATACGAAGCTTTCTATAAATGTGCCATCGGATCAGATACCGGTCTGCCAGCGGCTCCATGGCTCCATTTAACACCTTAATTCAACACAAATTGATCATTTGTAATTCACAATGAAAGCAATTTTTTTAAGAACTTACAATTTTGAAGTGTTCAATCAAGGGGTTGAAGAAACATTCCAGCATTTTCTCAATTCTGAATTAGGCCACAGAAGCATATTGATAGACAGGCAGTCTTTGTAGAGGTTATTCTTATACACTATATTGCCAAAAGGAACGCTGGGGACGCCCTGCCTATACACACACATGAACTTTAATGGCATCCCATTCTTAATCCATAGGCTTTAATATGGAGTTGGCCCACCCTCTGCAGCTATAACAGCTTCAACTCTTCTGGGAAGGCTTTCCACAAGGTTTAGGAGTGCGTTTATGGGAATTTTTGACCATTCTTCCAGGAGAGCATTTGTGAGGTCAGGCACTGATGTTGGACAAGAAGGCTGCTCGGCCGTAGAAACCCATTCCATGACGCACTCTTCTTGAGCTAATCTGAAGGCCACATGAAATTTGAAGGTCTATAGCTATTGACTCTGCAGAAAATTGGCGACATCTGCACAATGTGCACCTCAGCATGCGCTGTCCCCGCTCTGTGATTTTACGTGGCCTACCATTTCATGGCTGAGTTGCTGTTGTTCCCAATTGCTTCCACTTTGTTATAATACCACTAACAGCTAACCGTGGAATATTTAGTAGCGAGGAATTTTCTACTAATGGACATATTGCACAGGTAACATCCTATCACGGTACCACACTTGAATTCACTGAGCTCCTGATAGCGACCCATTCTTTCACAAATATTTGTAGAAGCTGTCTGCAGGCCTACACCTGAATTCAATAATTTGGAGGGGTGTCCCAATACTTTTGGCAATATAGTGTGTATAGATTTTTATTAATTTAGGGCCCAATTTTACTAGGTGCTTTAGGCAAAAATGCACACTGCTGCACACGGTGGAATAAGGTCCTTACTGAATAGCTTCTTATTAAATAGTTAATGCTCAGTGTTTTGTGTTTATGTTTTGTTGTTAAGCATATATTACTAACTGCAGTATTATTATTAGTATTTTGTTCTATTAGTGATGGTAGTTGTAAAAACAGACATTATGACGCCCATATAATTCCTAATTACAATTAATTATAATATAATATAATATAATATAATAATAAGTCATGTGCAGTAAATACTTAAACGGGGGAAAGTCAACATTTCCGAAACATTAAAGCAATATTTTTTTTCATATCATACTGAAGAATACCCTAAAAGCGGGGTTATTTTGCAGTGTGGGTGTCAGGTCGGGGAGCATGCACTGATGCAGCACATTGCCGCACCTACTACATGACGACACACCTCAGGATCCTGGTCAGCGGC
>JAAGVU020000044.1:8588303-8598940 GCA_011763525.2 Mormyrus iriodes | reverse complement strand
CAGTGACGTAGCTATTGTTTGAGCAATATGACTTATATTTTCCTGTTCTTAGCTACTCAAACAACGCTGCTGCCACACAAAACGCCCACGGTTTGCCATGTTAATTGAAATGTGTTAATACAAAAATGATATTGTGGCATCTGTACTATATATAAACTGTGTGTGTCTGTATATATACATAATTTTTCCACACTTTTATTACTTTGGCTATAGATTTTGGGAATTTTTTAAAAAACATAATTCATCTTAAGATAAAAACATTAAAACTGCGATTGCTTTCCAGTTAAGCAAAAATCACGCCCTTTCTTAAGTATGAGCAGAACTATGAAGATTAAGGGTAATAAACGCCATCCATACAAAGACATCTTTGGAAAATTAATGATACTCTGACTGACTGTGGTTGTTTCATCACTCTGAGCTACTGAAAGTTTTTGGGTTGGAGTTTTGGATAACGCAAACTAAACTTCTTACCCGCCCAGCGTTAAGTAAATACAGGTATCTCTTAATAATAAGCTATGGCATATCTAATGTTAGCATGCCCAGGTGGGAGGGCAACCCGTTGACCTTGGACCCCCAGAGGTTTTTTCCCTCCCTACTTGGGAGTTTTTGGTTCCTCTCCTCCATTGTCATCTGGCCTTCCTTCTTTCTATTGTGTCTTTGTCTTTCCTTTTCCCTGTTTTTGTATTATTCTCTCTTAATGATGTATCATAACACACCTATGTAACGTGCCTTGGTGCTATATAAAAATCAGTTGTATTGATGTGATGTGTTGTTCTCTTTTTAAATTTGTTTGTGGGTTTTTTTTCTTTGGTGTAGACAGTTCATAATTTAAAGCAGGGTTGCCAAATTCCAGTCCAGTAGGGCCAGTTTGAAATGCAGTTTGCAATTTTCCCTTCTAAGACACGCCTACTACACCTGGTAAACGGTTGATTAAGATGCGTTTGAGCGGAAAAATTCACAAACTGTGTTGCAAACTGGCACCCCGGGGGACCGGAATTAGACAAACCCAATTTAAACAAACGGCAAAATATAGGATGTGTGGTGTTGTACGTAAAAAAAGCCAATACATAAAATGACAGCATAAATGCACTGAATCCATGATTTGAGGTTTTGGATCCAATACCATGTCTCTATCAAGTAATTTTGCGACAAGCCAAATAATATGTATGCATTATAAAACTTTTTTAAAATGCTCGAGACTTTTATTTTGAAAGACGCGCTTCTGTTGATCAGCGGACCTTATTGGTTGACTCTCCGGAAGTTGTACGTGCAAAGCGAGGCTGCATGGCGGCGACCACAAAGCAGCGTGGTTGCCTGAAATGCGGTGTTTTGTGCTGCAAGCGTAGGGCCGCCGGTAATCGGATCGTCTCTTACTTGTCCATTCTCTGATTGCACTATAAATGTAGTTTACTACATTTGGATAAACTGGCTTGTTTGAGAACGCAATATAGTGGCGACTTTCGTGATCTATCATATAATAACGATGTTGATTGTTAGTCTCAGTAAAACAGTATCTGTTATTCAGAAATATTAGAATTATTATTCATAAATACACCACGGGGTCAGTCAGAAGTTGGAGTAAACCTGCTTGAAACCTTAACGATGTTTTAGACTAAACACTCTTTTAACGAGTGAAAGTCCAGCGTGTTTGAGGAGTGTCGTGACCTGAGCTGGTGATTCTTACTGAATCCATGGCAGTCTTAAGCAGCATAGCTACCATAGCGCACTGTAAAGGCTTGTCATTCCAACAGGATTAAGACATTAGGATGGTAATCTTATGTATTGTAGTTAAAAAAAATATTAAAAATCTGGTTTCTACAAATGTATTCAAACTTCTGAATGATACTGTAAATATATAACAGAAATAAGTTGATAAGCTAAAACTTGCTATCTTGAACAGGATCTACATCTGGGGTTGTGATCCTTTTTAGCTGGAAGAGCCATAAATACCAACTTTTTCGTTTCATTTTCCTGTAGAGCCATTTAATGGTTAATACAATTTAGTCTATTTTTAATGTCAAGCCTACATTTTAATTACTATGTGATATCAGCGATATGGCATAGCAATTAAATATAGGGATATTTTGGTCATGTATCGACATGTCACTTTACATCTGTCCGTTTCATGGACGCAGTCCTATCATTGCACATGAAACATAACCCTAACCAGCTCTCAGTACACTCAGCCTGGACCGAACGCTAGTCTTCCTCTTTGTTCCTTTGGATTTGCTTTTTCCCGCGCTTTGTCAGCCAGCACCCCCTGGCGCCATTCTGTCAGATGCTGACCTCACAACAACTTTAGCCAATGCAGTTTTACGTCTGATTGACACAGCAGTATTGTTGTTGGCTGCTTATTTTGTTTAAAAAAATTCTCAGCTCCAATTCGGTGGCGAGCTATCGGTTCCTGACCCTGTCTACATAGATCACTTCCTGCAGACATTATAATTAAGTACAGTGTCTTCATCCCAATGACCTATCAGGTGAAACAAAAACCAGGGTTTCCCAGTATCTTTTTTTAAGTAAAATTATGACAGTATGGAAAATGTATGAATGTGGAATAATGGCTGTTGGTGTGCTCTGGATTTTGACTTTGTCTTTTTAATTGTACCTTCATGCTTATCGGTGCCACCTACTGCTTGGTATGTGCTGACACTGTCGCATAGCCTTTGCTCTCTGGTTTCCTCTCTTCACATCTTGCAGGCCCCGGAGATCATGGCCAGCGTGTGGAAAGAGATCCGAGCAGCTCTGCCTCCGACCGAGGCCGACTTTCCTCTGCACTTCAGTGAGAAGGTGGAGCGCAGTGCAGTGAAGGTGCTCGAGCAGGCCAGGCTGCAGCTCTACAGCACTGGGGGCACCTCTCTCCTGCAGCGGACCGCCCAGACTATTCTGGACTTCTCTTGGGAGAGACTCAACACTGGGACCTGGAGGGATGTGGACAAGGAGTGGCGGAGGGTGTTCGCCTACGGCTGCCTATTCAAGGTGGCGGCACTGTGCTGCGCGGAGCCTGGCGAGGCAGAGATCTCCGAGGCGGTCAGGACATGTGATATGGGTTTGCTGATGGGGGCCACCATCATGGAGGACGTGCTGCAGACGATGGTGGGGATCCTGCAGCGCAGACTGAGGAGGGGGTGCTCGGAGCAGGCAGGCGCTGGCGAGGGGCCTGGTGCTAAGGTGTGATCTGAATGTCAGATTTTCATATGGACACCCTTAATGTCTGGGCGCTCGTAGCTTAGTCATTTGCTGCTTTTTTCAACCTTTGTTTATGCACTCGGCCACTTTATTAGATGCCTCTATATAGTAGGTACACCTAACTGGTAAAGGTTAGGACTCACTTCTGTCCCCAGAACCAGTTGATGAGTTGTGTGTTCGGGGAAGCCTTTCTCCATGCCACTGTTGCACTTGTGTTCCACCTGTTAGAAATGGCCCTGTTACTCGATTCATTTCAGGCACGTATATGGTAGATTACTGATCTTTTATATGTTTATAACAGAGGCTGAAGGAGAGCTGCGGTGTTGTACCTGAAATCAGTCCGGCTAAAGAAGTCCCCAGGACAAAGTGTCCACCATTAGATCGCTTCAGGATGGATTACCTGACTCAGGAAAAGCCAGTGATCTTAGAGGGCACCATAAGCCACTGGCCTGCATTTAATGACCACAAATGGAGGTAAGGCTTTACCATAGAGTTTGACAGGAGTGTAAGGCTTTACCATAGAGTTTGACAGGAGTGTTTGTCAAGATCGTGGCAGATTGTGACGTGGGACATAGTTTTCTGACCTGTTTATGTGGAGGGACATAGAATGGGCTGCACAGGTGAATAATGCAATGGCCAGCCAATAGGAGGGCCTTGGCCCTATTGGGCTACTTTGGGATTGTTTATATGTCTTCCCCTGACTCCTCCCCATGATGGCCACACCCCCTCCCTGTGCTTTATAAACTGCGTGCTCAGTAGCTGCAGTAATGTATGGACTCCCTTTCTGTATCGTGAAGACAGAGAAATCATAACAAGTCTTAGGAGTCATGAACAGTGCAGTCAGTGTGTAAATGATCATTATTCATGTTTTTTTTTTCTTTCCGAAGAGTAGAGTCCAGGGATGGAAAACTGATCAGATCAACAGCAGTAACACAATGATGCTATAAAATAGATATTTAGAATACGTATCTACTTATGGCACTTCAGGGCATATCCAGACAGGTCGGTGCAGAGCCATTGTGACAGAGGCCTGGTTAGCTGTGAATTCCAGTCACTCCCTGCCACTATATTCTGCCATCCAAATATATAATAACAATAACTAGGGCTGCACAATATCACATCGTGATATGTGAAATTTCCACAAGTAAGATTGTGATATTTTTAAAACAAAGAAAGAGATGAAATTACCTGAAATGAACTATAGCCAAATGGAACTTTATTGTCCACCAGTAGTGTGTCAAATTAGTTGTTGGTGGTGTGTCAACAGACACAAAGCAGTGTGGACAAATGCAATGTGATTATTGCGTAGGCGCATGATATATCGTGCAGACCTAATAAGTATTTTGGCAGTGCAAACTTTCTACAGTAATATTAAGACAGCCTTTTTTGTGCTACTGCACAATCGTTTAAATAACTGAGCTCATTCCATAAGGGTCTTATCTGTACTCTGGAGCATCGGAGCTGAAAATTTGAAAGGAAAACCTTTGCACTTGACAAAATTACACAACACCCCATTGTTCTAAATAACTAACTCACTGTACTCATTGTACAGTACATATTGCATTTATTCCAACATTCCTTGCACTGAAATGCACCCTTACACTTTCTGTCCATCTACCACATAAGCAGGGTGTATATGTAAACCAGACTGCATGTAACAGTTGTCCTAACCATGTATATATCTACTGTATGTACCGAATCCCTGTTTGTGTGACCATACTTAGCCAGACTTTGATCCTGATTCTCTCTCCCAGCATAGAGTATCTGCGGCTGGTAGCAGGCTTCCGCACTGTCCCGGTTGAAGTGGGCTCTCGGTACACAGATGAGGATTGGTCACAGCGACTCATCACCATAAGCACCTTCATAGACCGCTACATACTTGGAAAGGTAGGCCTGACTTAAATCCAGATAAATTTCATGACCACATCCTTGCAAGACCGATCTGACGCATGCGTCTTTCTCGTACTCAGGAGGAAGGAGATGGTGTCGGGTACCTGGCCCAGCATCAGCTCTTCGATCAGGTTTGACTTTACTAGCTGGGTAATTGCATAGTGACACTATGAAGTTACTCCCACAAACAGTATTCCTTCTAAGGTCTCCAGGGTCTTCTAGAACTCTCCATTAGGGGTAATATTAGGCTTCCACCACTCTACAGATTCACTCTGACAAAAACACCCAGCTGAATGCTCATCCAAAAAAAAGTCAATATTTAGGATAGGGTGAATACACAATAATCCACTTCATAGCTACAGTTTCCCATGACGGTGGTAGACGCTTTGAACGGGAGCAGTGCAACGCCTGCAGGGTTGGCGGAAGCTCAGGATGGCCGGCTTCGTGCATCTATGCTGGACTTAAGCAGTTTCCATTTCGACCAAACTGAAGGATTTCATTTCCCTTGGAAAAACTATTAGCCTAGCTTACACAAACATGTATAAATAAATTAGACCCATCCATAACTGAAACTTTACAGTAATAACTCTTACTGTGCTGCATAAGCCTCGTTTTATGGTCTATCGCGGAGCATATATGCACACAATCAAAGACTATGGGTAATTTAGAGTCACAAAACTTCTTGTGTTTGGCCTGTGGGAGGAAACCCATCCAAATAAAATCAGAACATACCACACACACAGGGCCAGAGGTCAAAGACTAATGGCTGTAAGTCATTTTAAGGTCCCGGAACTGAAGGCTGATATCTGTATCCCTGACTACTGCTGTCTGGGGGAGGGAGATGAGGATGACATCACAATCAACGCCTGGTTCGGCCCGGCTGGGACCATCTCCCCTCTACACCACGATCCCCAGCACAACCTTCTGGCTCAGGTCGGAGCGGTGTCTGGATGTGACAGAAGTAGTGTGGTGTGTTAGCCGGCTCTCACCGGCTACCTCTGTCCACCCCATATGATAGGTGGTGGGAAGCAAGTACATCCGGCTTTACTCTCCTGAGGATAGCGGGAAGCTCTACGCCCATCAGTCTCAGCTACTGCACAACACCAGCCAGGTACGTGGGGCACCGGGCCTTGTCCCACATCACCGCCTCATATCACTGTTCCATATCACTGTCCCACATGACCACGTTCCACATCACCGCCTCATACCACTGTCCCACATCACCGCGTCCCACATCACCGCCTCATATCACTGTCCCACATCACCGCGTCCCACATCACCGCCTCATATCACTGTCCCACATCACCGCCTCATATCACTGTCCCACATCACCGCGTCCCACATCACCGCCTCATATCACTGTCCCATATCACTTTTACAATAGACAAATATTTAGAGGTAAATCTGTAATATAAAAATAAATTTAAAGAATAGCTGTGCAAAACAACGTAAGACTAGTTTCAAGTTTGTCATATACAGATAATGGAACGTAATGAAATTCCATGGACTAAAAAGTCTCCTTCCATCTTCCATACAACAGCTGCTGTCTTCATTTCCTGTCTTTTTTTCCCATTATACTGTTTGTTTTTCTCTCGCTCACATTTGTATCTGTGTACCTCACTGTTGTATGCGAAAGAATTCCCCCCCCGGGATCAGTAACTCATGTTGTCTTTGCTAACGGGCTACCCCCCGGCCGGCCCATGCCCAGGTGGACGTGGAGAGCCCCGACAATGGCCGTTTCCCTCTCTTTGGCGAGGCCCCCTACCAGGAGTGCCTGCTGCAGCCCGGGGACATGCTCTTCATCCCCGCTCATCACTGGCACTACGTCCGCTCCCTCGAGCTCAGCTTCTCCGTCAGCTTCTGGTGGTCCTGACATCAAGGGCGACCCCAGCTTCTGGGTGAAGCTGTGAATCCCAGGAATGCCATTGGAAGTCAGTTTCATTGTACAATATGGATTTTTTTCTTAAAATGTCCAGCTCTAGCTGGAGTAAAAACCTGTTTGCTTGTTTATTATTTGGTTGAACTTTTATCGGTTCCAGGACACTGTTCTTGCTCAGTTAGAACATCTCTGTTTTATGGTCCACACCATCAGAAGCGGACCTTTGTAGAACATCGGGTGAACTGTTCAGCTTCTCATGTCTTTCATGGGAAAGTGGCTCACAGATGATCTAGCGTGCAGCAATGAGCATGTACTGGAAGCCTTCTATACTACAGAACAGGAATGTGTGTAGTTGATGTAGAAAACCCAGGAAAACATCATGTAAAGTGCTGGAAACTTAACAGGTATAACCCATATTCAACAATTCCATACAATTAAATAATCCACTTAACTCAAAGTAATGTTTATGCAAACAATCTTTTATTAAAACCAAGCTTTATAAAAAAAGTATAATTTCAGCACATTTTTAAAATCCAAAACGGTGCAAAGGGAACGCCTGGGAACTATGACAGTCTCCTTCCTACATTTCCTTATCTAGAAATGGAAGGGTTCATAGCTAGTTCAGATATGACAACCATGAGCTAATGAAAAGAAAAGAAAGCTGGTGTTAGTGCTTCACGCTCATCTCCTGCAAATCTATCTTCTCCGACGAGAATGAGAAGTTGAAGGTGTTGGAGCTGTGTTTTCCGTCTCTGAAGGCACTTGAGATGTATCCCTTATCTCTGAATCACAAGCACACGCCAAAAAAGTCAATCCTCAGCAGTAACTGCAGTTATTTCTAGTAATAATGCTGAATTTTGTTCAAAATAAACATTTTACGATACTTAAGCCTAGTTTATACTACACTTTTGCCTACATGCGTAGTTGCAGCTGGCACATGCAAACAGCACTGAAATTCTGCCAGACCAGCAGATTCCACCTCCTGGAAATGCCCGTTAATGCAATTTAATCAATTCTTTGCACATACGCAGTTGAAGCAGAGCTCATGCAAAAGCAGTACATAGACTTTCTTTACATATACTAATCTTGAAAAGGAACTATCATTAAAATTGCATGGCCTACTAAGTTGTTTCATGTGACAGAGTAAAAATGTTTTAGTGAAACTTAAATCAATGGTCTCAGCTAGGGATGCACTGATCCCACTTTTTCTGTGCCGATACAGAGTACCAATCCGATACTAGTGTTTAATAAGCACTGTTTGGTTTTCTGTATTAGTGAACAAAGCGTACACCCAGATGTACTTATGTTGGTTATTGAAACAATTATTTATATCCAACATTAAATGTTTAATGTCAGATATAAGTAACGCTTCAGTTTTATTTTTTCTCGCTTCTCCAGAATTTGCGCTAAAGTTCATACATTTTCATACATGTAAGCGGTTGATCACTTTAAGCGATTTATCTTAGTTGAAACCTGAATTTTCAGATCAATCATTTATATTAGGCTTCTCAATTGTCAGTTTGAAAGGTCTTTACAGAGGAACAAAACCTTGACTGTAAATACTGATTTATACTTCTGCGTCGAATCTCATCATAAGTAGGGCGTAGCCACGCACCCTCCGCCGCAGCCCGACGCGCACCTCCCCAGAAATGTAACTGCACGTCGCGGCGACGCGGACCGCAACAATTGTGTCTGGTCCACTTGGCCATGATCGTTTTTTTCTTTTTATAGGAGCGAAAAAAGTGTATACCCGGGTGTACTTATATTGGTGATTGAAACTGAATTGTTATTTATATCTAACATTACATATGTGTAGTTATTTAATGCTAGATATAACGCATTGGTTTTTCTCGCTCCTCCAATATTTGCACTCAAGCTTTTTTTTAAAAGCGCTCGTTCTCTGCCAGCATTAGCAGACTCCCTGTACTCTGCGCTATGGCGCGTCTTTAAATGTTTGATCTAATTGCTGGTGTTAAACGATGTACTGCCCCTTCTTCCTCTTGACACTTTAGCAGAACAGACCGTACAGTCTAACAAAATGCCACGGCTTTGAATTTTAATGTAATGTAGCAATTAAATGGTATCGGACAATTTTTGCAAGTATGAGTATTTGACCGCAGTATCGGCCCGATACCCGATGCCGGTATCGGTGCATCTCTCGTCTCAGCCCAGCGGAATATCAGGGTGCTTGCGATGTGCATAATGATGACATTAACATCGGACATCACGCACGCCAAATGAGTACAGTCCAACTGCCTGTGAATATCAATATGTACATCAGCCCTTAAATTATTGGTTGAACACTAATACCAACATAATTAGCCCTTCAAAGGAGTCACCGTAACCCTAAATTCAACATTTCACTGAAAGTATCACTGGGCCCTTTTGCTTCTATATAATGGTTCATTTTTCCAGCCGTAACCACTGAAAAACGAGGACCAGTGTAGTGTATGAAATCTCATGACAGCAGCTAAGAGACATATTGAATATTAAACTGATACTTAATTCATGCTTTCGTTCTTTAGCCGTGACCCTTGATCCTGAACTACATGCACTTAAGGTCAGGTCCCTAGGCAACAGAACGGTGTGCTTACCTGGGATCTCGTGAGGCCAGAACTCGTTACAGACCGGGCACCGAGGATCACTGCGGCCTCTGAAGTATTTCGCAACACAGGGAATGTGAATCTTGATCCCACAGAACGTGTTGTCACACATCTGACTCTGGGGTGCATGAAGGGACGTAACACGATACAGTCAGATGCTACTCCTGATGTGTGACTCTACAGCTACAGCACTGTACATAAAATACAGCCTATTGTATTTTCACTGCTTGTTTTTAGCAGTTTATCATCAGCTTCGATGAGTCTGTATCTGATATTGAGAGAAAATAACTCTTTTTTCCCCTCATGTTGTCCGTGTGCAGCATTAGCCTTGGAGCCATAAGCAGACAGGTCACTGCAAGGCAAAGCAGGCAGGTAAAAAAAGAATTACTGTAGTTTGATTTTTTACCAAGAGGCCCAAAATTAATACTGTAAGCGGGCTACTTGATTACTATAAGCTAAATAAGATAAAATATAAAAGATAAAATTATTTAAACAGTATTTGTACAGGATTGAGTTTGATTTAAATTTCGGTACTTTTAACTGCGTTATTTTAATTTTCAAAGGTAATTAGTTACATCACTCATTATCGCCAGAGGAGGTGAAATTACGGTAATGCATTACTGCCAACACAGCACATGAGTGACGTGAATTTCCATTGACCTGGATAATTCACTTTGGGGGGGGTTCTGCTATTTAATGAAAAACCTGAATATAAAATTCAAGTTAAAACAATTAGGCGTCTACCTGAAAGACGACATTGTGACATATGGCACACATCTTCACCATGTCCTGGTAGATCTTCTGAATGTACTGCTCCATCTCCATAATACAGCGGGTACTCAGGGTGTATTTGCCATGTTTCTAGGGCAATAAGGAAAGTACATACTTATTCCCTACAACACAACAGGTTACTGCACAGGTGCTTAAAATGAGCAGCGTGTCACGGCAGCTGAGGACTGCCTCTCTCGCTGCAGTTAGTACCTCATTCAGGCAATAATCCTTAAAATGAGCAGCGTGTCACGGCAGCTGAGGACTGCCTCTCTCGCTGCAGTTAGTACCTCATTCAGGCAATAATC
>JAAGVU020000044.1:8573298-8588139 GCA_011763525.2 Mormyrus iriodes | reverse complement strand
GCAGCTGAGGACTGCCTCTCTCGCTGCAGTTAGTACCTCATTCAGGCAATAATCCTTAAAATGAGCAGCGTATCACGGCAGCTGAGGACTGCCTCTCTCACTGCAGTTAGTACCTCATTCAGCCACTAACCTTTAAAATGAGCAGCGTGTCACAGCAGCTGAGGACTGCCGCTCTCGCTGCAGTTAGTACCTCATTCAGGCAAAATCCTTAAAATGAGCAGCATGTGACAGCAGCTGAGGACTGCCGCTCTCTCTGCAGTTAGTACCTCATTCAGCCAATTATCCCGCACCAGCCTAGTGAGGAGCAGCTCAGTCTCCTTCTTCTTCATCTTCCTGGTGTTCAGGCTGTCAGCACAGTTTAGGATGTCAGTAGAGGAGGCCCTTCCGCTCTCAGAGTCCACGATCAGGTCCATCTGTATGCGGGAGGCAGCAGCGGTGTCCCCAAAGGACAGAAAGTGAATTATATTCACTCGGTTTGGTAGGAGGTCTCACCCAAAGAGAAACTACATGACTAATACAGCAACGGTGAACATTTATACTACACATGGAAGAAATGGGTCATCAAATTAAACAACTGGGTGCTCATGAGCAGAGAAGACAGGGGTGAGAGTACAAGTTAGTCTTAGATGTTATTTAATCAAATGAATCTTGTGTACAGGGTTACATATAAAACAGTGTATCGATCCGAGGCTAAGCTCTCGGAAGGGCTGACCGCCCCTCAGCCGACATCGAGGGAGGCCCCAAGTATTTTGTTACTTTAATTTATTTACGTTTAAGTATCAGACACTTTTATCAAAAATGACAGAGAAGTGAGAAAGCAGGGGGAGAAAATCCTTGGAGCAAATGGGGTCCTGTTTAAGGGCCCAATGGTGCAGTCACTCTGCTGACCATGGGATTAGAACCACCAGCCTTCCAATCACATGTCCTAACCCACAGAGCTACGCCCCCCTCCCCTCACTTTTATTGGTAGCTAACTGAGATTAGGAGAGACATGTGGAAACGCAGGTATCAAGTATGACCACACGAAATAAATTTTAGTTCAAACTTACATTTACATGATTAGCAGAAGCTTTTGTCCCAAGCATTGTACAAGCGAAGCAAATAGCAAATCGCATACATGCCCCAGTGGATAATAAGCAGAAAAAATAAGCAGAATTTGCACTCACCGTTTTTCTAAAGAGCTCAAGCTCATTGTCAGCATAATCAGAAGACATCCTGGTTATGTCTGTCTCAGCCATGTTGACCTGAGGAAGAAGGACCACACGGTCGTTAAAGCTAGCTCTCAGATGTCACGTAGCACAGCTTTCTTTACTGTTAAATGCCACCGGCGATAAGTGTCACTGAGGCACTGAAGCCTATCTGAACTCAGTTTAATACTACGGATAATAAATATGATCAAATTCAAATTAGGAAGCGAAACCCAATCTGACACAAATAAACTTGTGTTTCTATCACAAATTCCCATTTCAGCCTCGGACAGAGATCTGTGAGTAACTAAGATATAAGGGCATCAAAACACAGCGAAGGCTCACATTCATAAATCCAGTCCTACTAGTCTTCAGTACCATCACCTGCATTAGGGACATTGGAACCTGAGAGCAAATTTGAATAAGCGAAGGATGTTTTTTGATATACATCACTATGCATCACTCGCATTGAGAATTCAGGGCAAATCTGCAAGTGTGGTATAACTGAAAATTATTTTTTCTCATCTATGGACTTTAAGTGTGCAAGGCAGCAGTATAAATCAATGTACTGAAGCCGAGTTACAGCACATTAATAACAAGAAGGCAGGACTTGCTGTGGGAGATACAATCTTATCACCAAAAACAGCCATTAACTCAGAAAATATGACTCACAATGAAGAAAGTTTGATATAGTCCAAGATCTGATAAATACAGCTTCCATAATTGTTTATGCAGCACTGCATCTTGGTTAAGTTGAACCTGAAGCACAGGACGCAACACAGGGGATGTCCTGGCTGCCACGTTTGCACTCAAATGAAACTTTCGTTCAGTTCATGACACAGGAGCCCATCCTCCAGGGACTGGCAGAGGAAGCCCTAACCCTAACCAGACCCAAAGGGGGAGCCCATCCTCCAGGGACTGGCAGAGGAAGCCCTGACCCTAACCAGACCCAAAGGGGGGGCCCATCCTCCAGGGACTGGCAGAGGAAGCCCTGACCCTAACCAGACTCAAAGGGGGAGCCCATCCTCCAGGGACTGGCAGAGGAAGCCCTAACCCTAACCAGACCCAAAAGGGGGAGCCCATCCTCCAGGGACTGGCAGAGGAAGCCCTGACCCTAACCAGACCCAAAGGGGGAGCCCATCCTCCAGGGGCCGGCAGAGGAAGCCCTGACCCTAACCAGACTCAAAGGGGGAGCCCATCCTCCAGGGGCTGGCAGAGGAGGTCAAATGAACAAAATGTCCTTTTAGCCTACCCTCTAAATCTGAAAGGCAGCAGAGATATACACTCAAGATCTGCTAAAGCTAACACAGGAGATGACAGAATCATATGAACAGCTCTTAAGAAATCAGTCAGAATATCATGATCTTATAGCAAATGCGCACCCACCCCAACTAACCAAAGCATAATACTGAAGACCATCTTCTTCCGATACAGATTTCCGGATCTGCATGAAAAGTGGTTCTAGATGAGAGTTGATGAGATCAATAAATTCTTCCAGTCCATCACGTGCGTAATGTGCTGCATTAGTAAAGAGTTAAGGGAGCCGTAGTTAAGAGCAAATATTGCAAAAAAAAAAAAAAAAAAACACCCACACAACATTAAAATCAAGGAAACTGATACTATGTTCTACATTAATAAGTGAGATCTAAGAATATATAATATGGCTATAACAAAATAGGTGAAAATATATATTTTAACACTTAAAATATTGTTTTATCGTATATACTGTATGTGTACAGCTTTTAGAGCCCAGCAGAGAGTGTAAGTAGCACGTTTATCAGATATTTACCTAATTAATGTATGCCCAAATAAAGGTACTAGTTTAAAAAGTGTTTTCACTAGTCAGACCCCTCTATTAAATAATCTAATCTAATAAATAATAATCTAATAAAATATATCGCTAGTATTATTACACTATTACAAGGCTGCCCCCACACATCTGGCGTGACGCTGTCAGACTCTCACAGTCTTACGGCAAATCTATATTATTCCACTATAAACCTAAAATTAGCTACATCAAAAGCCCTGGGGCAGTTTGCAAACCTAGAGACAATTTACAAGGTAATAGCCGTAATATTAGTAATAACACATGTAAATGCGAGTGCCGGAGCGGCGATGCCTGATCCTTACTGCCGTGCATCTCGCAGCACTTTCGGTGCAGCGCGGCGGCTTTGGAGCCGCCAATGATGCCATTAGACATGAGGGACTGCAGGAAGCTGCGATGACTGTCCGACAGCGGCGCGGCCATGAGGCGGGAGCAGCTTCACGCCTGCAGAGCTGCACCCAGAGCAAAAGGCACACGTACACTCAGCATGCAAGATAGGCAGGGACATTACTGGAACTAAAGGCCTACGAGAAAGAAACACTGATTTTCATAACAGGGTAATTCAACAGGTGCATTATCGTTGTGAACTATATATCTAACAAAAGACAAATGTATCCAGTATATTAGCATCTTCTGTGCTAAAACTCTCAAAATTACCAACCGATTTAACTGGTGCTACAGCAGTAGTTTCCAGTTTATTTGCAAATCTCTAAAAATAAATCTTACCAAAACCAGTCGACGACTTATGTAAATATAAGTATTTAAAGGCGGTAATACATTCGCACACCTTCCGCTCAGTCTTCTTCGTGTGACTACGGTGAAAAGTTGAGCGTAAACCTTTCGTGTGTGCTACTGCCCCCTAGCGACCTGGCGGACTGCCTCTCGCTTCAATGTATTTAAACCGGTTCCAGTTGTGCGCCGTCGGCTGCTTGGAAATGGACAGATTCATAACCATCTGGTTGGTTACACAACACTTGTCTCTGTTCACAACGGTTGTTGACAAAAGCTGTTTATTAGATATAATCAAACTTTAACTGGCGCTACAGTAACACTTCAAATAATAATAGATACTGTACTGATCCCCGCGGGGAAATTCTCTTTATACCACTCCCAACTTACTTTATGTAGATGAGAGCACGATGAGAGCAGCCACCCATAGTAGCGCCCAGGGAGCTGGGGGTTAAGGGTCTTCCTGGGGGAGCCGCAGATGTGCCGAGGCCGGGCTCGGACCGGCGACTTTCCGATTACAGGCACAGAGGTTTAACACACTGAGCCATAATACACTGAGCCACATGCTGCCTGAATAATTTAAAAACATAATCTTTAATCACACTTTATTCTGTAAAGAAGTATGTCGGTGTTTTCATTGTAACTTGGACACACTGACAAGAAAACAGACGGAAATTTAAATGTTTTGCATAATTAAGTACAGAATGGTGGTAACTCATCTAATTCAGATAAATTCAACTTATATTTGCTTTGTCTGTTTCCGTTAAAACATAAAAGTCATGACGTTGAACATATCTGCGCAAAACCATATAAGTAAATTGATTTAAGTCGTGACTGTAATCACAATTCAACATTTTTATGTTTAGAACTTTCCACTCAGTAACTATACCAACCTATGACTGAGAATAAAGATAAAAGCCCTTCAGGACCGATCTGTCCCCAGCTTTGCTGGCTGTATTCTTTCATTCTTAAAGGTCTTGCATTTTAGCTAAGAAAATGTCTGTATATTTGTAATATCTATTCATTTACTATTCAGTTATTTTAATGCTTAAATAGTGGCAAGATATAATTGTTTATACATACTGCTACTGTTTCTGGGCTACCTTGAAACAATACAGTATATACACCCAAGGAACAAACGGTATTGACAAACGTGCGGTAGGAATGTGGTTTGTATATTGCATTTTATTATTGATTTATTTTTATCTGCAGGTTATGCAGATCCAAACTGAGCTAATACACTGTTTCTTTTCACTTCCATGTAAATTAAGCATCACATCTTTGCTCTAAGACTCTAAGACTTAAATCGGTGTTTATATTAAACAAACAGTTATGCTTAAAACTATTCGTGCTGTCAGGCCTGCCTAGTGTGTCCCTTCGTACCGCCTTCATGGGTACCTGCCCTGCCTTGAGTGCACCTGCGTCCCGCTTGTTATCTGTGACAGCTTCGGCCTGGCCTGGTAGGCAGAGCGTGTGCGGTGTCGCGTCGCTCTCTACATGCACCCTGCTTTCCCTTCACTTCTACCTGCCTGGCCAGCATGACACGTACGCGGTTCCCGTTCCTGAAAGTTAGGCCAGATGGTCCTGAACCGGAACTGGTCTTGCTGAATCCATAGCCACAATACTAATGGGAAAATTGTCCGCAATGTTTCACAACTTTAATAACCGCAAAATACCATGGGTGTATTAAGACTATTTTTCTTAGTATCAGTAAGTGTAAGTAAAGTCTCTTTATCATGCGCCTTTCACAAACAAAACGGTTCTAAAGCGCTGCACAAAACTAAAAAGCAGTAAAACAAAAGCAACCAAAGAATAATATAAAAGTATCCATGTAAAAATAGGCAACAATGCAGAGCAGAAGAGGATTTCACAGGTAAGTGCCGGTTCCTCTGGCCGTTCCTCCCTGTTGTGTCGCTCAGTTCTTGGGCGTCGCCCGTGTGAAGCCGATTCCCGTAATGGAGCCGGATCCCCCCCCCCCAGTCCCGGGGCGGCGCGGCGTGGCTGAGCGTCGGGGGGGGGGGCAGAAATAATATGTATCTGAAATGTAGCTGACCGTCTTACGTAGGATCAACACAGCCAGGTAAGGTTGGTTTAAAAATATTATGTTCTTTCTGTGTCTGGCTTTAAAGCATTGAGATATAAATATGGAATTATTACTATGTGTGGTCTGTTTCTGACGATAATGTGTTCTTTGATTGTGTTAACTTTTCTTATTTACCGGAGTAATTTCTAAGGGTTTGAAGTATGTCTTAGAACCCACACCTCTTTTTTACAGGAAACATTTTCCAGGGAAATGGCGTTTCGCAATTCCAACGTTTTCTTCCTTGAACATCTATGCAACCGAAAGTGGTCATGTTAAGGATCCAGCTGCGCTAAATATTGGATTCCCCCCCCCCCCCGTATTTTACCTAAGTTCAAGGATAGATACCAATATGTCAGAGACGAGTTTATTCATTCTGTTATGCTTCGCGGGATTTATTTCCCCTTTTTTTGCTGGTGAGTTAATAAACTGCTCGTTGTTGTTGTGTTTTCATGTGCCTACCATGTCTATTGCTATGCATAAGTACGTTCCGTTTCATTAGTATTTTTCTTCTCGTTGCACAGTGCTAAGTAGTACAATAGTTATGTTTTAGGTATACATGATTGTAATTATATCGTGTACTATATCGCGTCTTGTTATCTTGAAGACTGCCTGAATCCATCGGAACACTTTGTGGTTTTGGTAACCGGGGGGGGGGGGGGGATAGCCATGTCTAGTTTGTTTTATAGGTTTTTGCGATTACGCAATTACAATTCCTGTAATGGATTCCCGATTTGAAACGGCCTTTTGTCTTATAAGCTTGGACCCTGTCGCTGGTATAATTAAGTGGCAAAATAAGCCATCATTCACCAGCCACGTATGAACACATGGATAAAAATATAGGCATATTAAAAAGTTTGGGGGTTGTTTTATTCTACAATGATAATTAACATTTCAGCTGGGGAAATGACAATTTGACTGACTTTCATTTTCTTCCCGCCACAGAATCTCTGCCTTCATGCAAAAATGACTTTATAACAACGATGAATTGCACACTGGACCCCCCCGAAGCCTTGAACTGCAGCATGTATACTGCTGAATTTAAGCCGAAAATTGGTGATGGGTGAGTTTTTTACAAGACTAACTTGATTTATTTTCAAACATTTTCCTATTGTCTCAACATTGTCGAAGAAGGACATGGTGGCGCTGTAATTTCATACTTCCAACCTGATGAGTTCCATTCCCAGCTTTGGCTCTCTGTGGGGGTTATGCCTGGCTAGGATGTCCCCTGACTCGTGCTGTAAAATGTGTGTGCTGGGTCAGCAGGTAGGCTCCAAGCTCACTGTTAGCCTGAACTGGATAAGTGGCTGGAAGACACACCCATCCATCTTCTAAACACTAATCCTGATCAGGGTTTTTGGAAGGTCTGGAGCCCATATTTCAAGTGCCATGGAGCCTGAGGTTGGGCTATGCCCCGGACGGGACGCCAGTCTATCACAGTGCACATATTCACACTCATACTCCATGGGCAATTTAGGTACAGCCCTTAGCCTAACTGCATATTTTTGGACTGTGTGAGGAAAGTACATCACAGGCACGACATGCAAACTCCACACAGAGCAGCAACGCGATTCAAACATGCAACCCGATGTGTCTGAGGCAGCAGTGCCACAGACTGAGTTACCATCCTGTCCTGACATACCTGTGACCTTTTTTAAATTATTCACCTCAGATCGCTGCCTCTGTAGTTTCCTTCTTTCAGTTTAAGAAACATGTTTTATACTTGAGTTTTTGTGCTTTGTTTATGTCTGTTTCATATGCATCTCAGATCAGATTTGATCAAATCCATGTGTATTTTTATTTTTTACATAGAAAAAGTTATAAGTGTCCTTTCACAAGCAGCATGGCTGGGTTATGCGGCTGCACGGTACAAATGCCCCAGTTTATCACCGGGGAAGCTTACAAGCTGGATTTACTGGAAGGAAATGTCTCAGTCTATTCAGGGTACATCATCCCATCATCCCACAGTGAGTCAGATCTGAAGCCTCATTTCTCTGCTGTCATGCGCTCAAAATCGAATTAAGCAGTTATTTTTTTTTGTAATTGTTACGTTATTTAAAATGCTATATACTCGACAGGCAGTTATTTTATAGAATATTTGACCAGTGTGGCATTTCATCGTGACATGTGATTTTCCATCTAATGCTGTTTGTCATTATTGAATGTAAGGAATTGTAATTAACTGTAAACTTAGAAAGGATGGTATTATACAGTCAAATCAACTATTTTAACAATTAGTGACAATATAATGTTTCACTTTGTCTTCTGCAGTCAAGCCAAATGCTCCTGAAATAACTTTGGTTACCCAGCAAAAAAATGGGAATTATGACATTAGGTGGAAGTCAAATTATGAAACGAAGACGACATTCTTATCAAACTTGAGGTATCAGGTTTCCTACAAAAAGAAAGGAGAAGAAGATAAGGTAGTGTGTCTGAAGCCATCTGCTTCCCAGCACCAGCCCACAAATGCCACGGCCGAAAATCCTCTTATTACTATTTATTTATTATCTTTTTTGTTTACAATAATGTGGAATATTCTAATTCCACTGCAAAACAAATTCACTGCTGTAAGTTGTTCCATAAGAGTACAACACTTGCGTGGGTCTTGGATCCACAGTGAATTGCATTGGTCTTGTGCCATTTATTACAAGAAGAGTAGAATTTATGGACAGTTGGATTAGTCCACTTAGCCATACCTGATTCTGCTGACTACTAGTTCAGCTAAATAAACAAATGTTAACTGATCCCTTTCTGCTTTAGAACATCACCGATACCCCCCAGACAAATTTTGAAATACTAGGCAGCGCGCTGGAGCAAGGTGCAGTGTATGTGGTGAGGGTGAGATCATTTTCGCCTGACTACGAGACTGAATTCAGCGACTGGAGCCATGAGATGGAATGGAGGGCACGTAAGTCAAGTGAAGACTGTGGCGCGGTAACAGGGAAATGTCTCTCCCATGGAAACCAAGATGGATATATAGATGAATCACTTTATTTTGTCGTTTCCTGTCTCGGTTACTGCTTTAAAAATCTATAATATTCCTTATGCTTGCTGCAGAATTAAGTTAGTATTTGTAAAACGTGTGAGTTGTGAAATGTTCAGTAGGAAACCAGCTACATTCCTCACTGATGCTGTGAAATGTGTGTGCCTTCCACAGTTGCATCATTGGAAAGCATTCTGAAAATCGCCATCCCTGTTCTGTGCGTTTCCCTCATTTTCATCCTCTGTTCTCTGTACTGGTGCCTGCTGAGGTAAGATAATAACTGCCACGCCCTTCATCCCTTTGGTCACGTTATGTTCTTCTGCCGTGCAGCTGAGCGAAGGACCGTTTCTGTATCCATGAGGTACGAATGTGGTCTTTAGCAGCTTAACGTCAGGGTCAGGGGTAGCGTGGTCTCTGAGGGTTGTGCCTGTGATCGAAAGGTTGCAGGTTCAAATCCCACGATCAGCAAGTCATGCCATATATCTCTGCTGGGCCCTTCTGTAAGCATCTCTGCCCCAAAATGTGCTCCAGGGGCGCTAGATAAATGTCTGGCTACCAAGCTTTGCCTTCACCTGTGTCTGTGTGTCGCATTGTGGCGTTAGGGGGAGTACTGTGAAAATGTTCTTGCGGCCAAATAGTCTCATTGCCACTTAAATATTTTGTTCTTTTCAATCTCCAGGATGAAGGACATGTGGTGGGATAAGATTCCTAACCCTTACAAAGCACACATTAAAAGCATGACTGGTGGAAAGCCCATGGTAAATTATTCTCTAAGTGCCTTCTCAAGTGAACAAGCATTGATAAATCCGGTGCTATCTTCACTGTCTGTTTTCAATAGTAGAAATTAATGGCCCTAAACTTTTATGATGAGTTATTTGACTTCTCATTACTTTGCTCCTCCCAGGTGCTTAAACCTGAGACTGAGGACCTTAACCTGAAGTTTGACATAACTGATAAGCCACGGTGAGACCCTTCAAGTCCACATAGAAATCTCTGGTTGAGTACTGCTGCAGATTCAGATATGCAAGAAAAATTTCATTATGCATGCCTCCTACACTAATCTAATTGAGCTTCTTATATTTCCCCATCAGGAAAACTCCTCTGATTGTTGGTGGTGATAAGGAAGAAGGGTTATATCCCAAGAATCTTCTGAACACTGAAGGATCCTCGCAATCAGACTATGCTCGTACCTACTCCCTATCCCAGGGATCGCCTGTGCCGGGAAGCGTAATGCAAAATATCCTTGAGGAGGCCTTCAAGATTTTCATTCCTAAAGCTTCTGTGCCCGTTGTGTCTGACCTAGGAACCCAAGGCTGCTACAAAAATGTGGACGTCACACCGAGGACGGAGAGTGGTGTCTGTTTATCTGGAAACCTGTCTCCAAGCAGCCCAGACGGGTCAGCGAGCTCCTGTGGCTCACAGTACAAAAACATCTCCTACTCTTGGGTTTCTTCCCTGCGAGGAAGTGGGAGCCACGAGTTGGTGATGAATGAAAAGCCCTCCCATTCCTTCCAGTCCCCAACTGCCTGTAGCGTCATTGAGGACTATCACTCTAATGATAGCGAGGCTTTGAAGGTTCCACCCGTGAATCTCACAGGCTTTCTCTCACCCACTATTATCCCCGTCTTACCTCCACTCCTGCTGACAGACTCTGAGTATAAAGCCTGCGGTAGCAGTGCTGTAACTGCGCCTCAAGATGCAGAAACTCCTTCTACCTGTTCATCTAAGTTGGATGCTGATTTGGAGTTGTTGACTCCGACTCCATGCTTGTGCAGAGTGGGTGATGACTATCAGAGCTTTAATAATGCCATCAGTAACAGCAACCGGGTAGAGACTGATTCATCTCCTGAGCCGCTCGGTGTGGATCAGATCTCTGAAGACCTGTTAATCTGCAGCATAAACCCAGCATACACTGGCCTGCCTGCTAAGGGATGCAGCCTGGCCCCGTGTGAAGAGGGCTACAGTCCCCTCCAAGGCCTGTCCTCAAACTCAAGCAGTCAACTGCTTGGAACCAATGGTACCAAGGATGGGCCGAATGGACACACATGGGTGCTATCCCAATACCCCGAAAAGCCCATTCTAGCTGCAGCCTCTTGTCCCCCTGGGAGCTTGCAGAAGATGGAAAGTTGGCATGCTTCACCTGTCCTGCAAATTGACAATTCTTATCACAGGGTGTAAAAATCCATGAGGCCACATCATGAACATTTCTGCAGGTATATATCCGAACGGTTCCCAGGACAGACACCAAATGGGGGGGTCCTTAGCCTAGGAGTGCAAGGCAGGGAATCACCCAGCATGGAGTGCCAACTCATCGCAGGGTACACACACACATCTACGCACAATTTGGCAACTCCGAATTCACCTTTGCGTGGTTTTAAATGGTGGGGGGAACGGGAGACCCTGGAGGAAACCCCATGACGGCACGGGGAGGACATGCACACTCCACACACGTAGAGCTCCCAGTGGTTACACAGTTGGTGTAAATATTTCTGCACCATATGTCCGAGTGATATATTTTGTGATGCTTGTCTAAGTAAGTTTTACTGAAAAGTCCAATTAATAAGTGTTGAGGCAAAAGGCTGTCATTGCAGACTTTCTGATTATCTATCAGAGCTTTTTCCCCAAGGCTGGCATGTGCTTGAAACTGAGTATTATTTTACAGGTACAGTAATTACTCCACGTCAGTGCCTTATATAAGGTTGCATTGAATAATACAATCGTCTTTTCAATGGGAATGAGTGCGTATGGCTGTAGTATGATAAAAAGTGCCTTTTATTTTATCGATTTAAGCAAAAACTTTTTGCTCATTATGTTTGATTTTCACACCGATGTCAGTTTTACAGTTTAATAAACTCTAAACGGCAGCTTAACGGCTTCTGTCCATTCATGTTCATGCAAGTAAATTCATATCCGCATTAAGCCATGATCACAATTCAGAAAAAGCTTTTAGAAAGGAATTCATTTCCATGATCTTTCCAGTGTGTAGGACCTGGTTTACAGCCAGTTCAAAGGGTAGGACTCTGGTATCTTCACTGTATCTCTCTGTAGCTCTTCTCCCCGACGTTTGCTTAGTCTTGCGGCTGTTTAATTCTTTCTTCAGGTTTAAGTATTTTAGGACTTGTGGTCTGAGAGTGGAGTTCAAAGATTAGCAGGAAATCGCTCTAATGCTTGTCTTACATTATGTCACGGTTTTGTCTTTCTGGCAGCATTTTGCATCTTTTTCGTTGGTATCTGTCATG
This sequence comes from Mormyrus iriodes, assembly GCA_011763525.2. Classification (NCBI taxonomy): domain Eukaryota; kingdom Metazoa; phylum Chordata; class Actinopteri; order Osteoglossiformes; family Mormyridae; genus Mormyrus; species Mormyrus iriodes. Next base: position 8,576,096 of record JAAGVU020000044.1, on the reverse strand, counting down.
ATCGCTAGTGACTTATTACACTAATGCATGATTCTCATCCACTTTCCATGCTGTTATCCAGTACTTAGTTACAAAGAGCCTGGTACATATTCCAGACAGCACAGGGCATAAGGCAGAGTAAATCCTGGAAGGGATGTCTCCGTGATATTAAATAAATTTGACTTCAATGTCATCTTTTTTCCAAACAGACATCGACTTTGTCAGTGCAATGAAATTCTCATTGGACATTCTAAGTATTCAGATCAAGTCCAGTCAAGTGAATCTTATTGTCATAATTGTGGTTATATGGGGGTGGGCTACAATGTTCCCGCTGGACCCGGAGCGACACAGACAGTGCCGGGGGGGGGTTGCACAGGACTTAAAGTGAAAAAACCCAGGAGGGTGTGAAATGGGCTGGACTCAGGGGTTTCTGTACATAATGCAATGTGTATGTGAACAAGAGTAATGCAATAATAAAGGAAGGGTTAAATGTACCAGTTAGCTGATCATAAATAAATTAGATTAATAATAGAGTAACCAGTGCTAGTTAGGGGGATTATGTGGGCAGGCTGAGGGACACCCTGGATAACATGCCAGTCCATCACAGGGCACAGGGCTGGGGGACACCCTGGACGTGATGCCAGTCCATCACTAGGCATGGGGCTGGGGGACACCCTGGTCGGGATGCCAGTCCATCACAGGGCACGGGGCTAGGGGACACCCTGGACGTGATGCCAGTCCATCACTGGGCGCGAGGCAGGGGACACCCTGGACGGGATGCCAATCCATCACAGGGCACGAGGTTTGGGGACACCCTGGACGGGATGCCAGTCCATCGCAGGGCACGAGGCTTGGGGACACCCTGGACGGATTTCAGATATTCTTACACTGCAGGAAATATAGAGATTCTGTTGTTCTGACTGAGTTTCTTTGAACTGCAGGAGGAAACCTACCTGACACAGCAAGAGCATGCAGACAGGCACACTTAGAGCAGAATCAGGACCCAAATGGCCACCCGTGGGGATGTGAAGCAACAGCGCTCCCCACGGAGTAAAGCTAAATAAAAGCTGAGGGGTCTGGAGTCTATGCTATATGAGAAGTTGGACTGATGGATCTTGAATTGAACATTAATAATGCCAAATGTTATCCATCCTTTATTAGTTGATACCCAATACATTTTCAGGGTGAGTCGGAAATGCAGCATTAGGGAGTGGACACAAATACGTGCACTTCACAGGCACAGGATTCAAACTCACAGCACCAGCAGCATGAGGCCGCGCTGGCATGGAGCGAGTCACCAAGCCGCACGCACCATTCGCAAAAACACAGGCAGATGTCTTGAAGGACAGGTCAGTACATTTTCTGTGACATTCTGTGACCCAGCAGCAGTTATCTTCGGTTATCAGAGTGAAGGTTACGCATGCTATCAGAGAAGCAGAAGCTCCCTCCGCTAGATGGTGCAACGCGGAAGCAGCAAGTCCCTTGGAGTTTGATAAGAAAACACCTATTCATGCAGAGTGCAGGAAATTCCAGGCAACCGCAGAGAAACACAGTCACTCACACAGCAGCGCAACTTCCTTTGTAAGGTCCTGAATGTTTACAGTGAGGCTGCAAAAGTGATTCAGCTGGAATACAGGGCAGGTGCAGAGAAGTGTCTTTCATGCCATATAACCTGCTTGTCATGCACTGGGTGAGACAATCTATTTGGAAAACAAGCATTACATTGTTCTGCAAAAACAAAGACTACCTTTGTCTTTGTCAATATGTTCATTTTTATGATTTCTTTTATAATAGTGTTTCAATTTATAATTATTTTATTGTTATTATTTTAAAATTCTGGATTACCATTAATCCAGTGCTGTGCTGGATTGGGCCATCTGCTATACTTGGCGCTTTCCCCGTGAGTTGATGGGTTTGTGGGCCATCAAAAGTTATCGTGGGGGATAATCCCCCGATCAGCGAAAATTTAAACAGGGAACCTATTCCCCATTAGGCAAAATAAGTCATGGGAGACCAAAAAGTCCAGGAACAATTCTGAGTCCAGCACTGGTTGTCAATTTATTCAAAAGTTACAGTGTCAGCCCAACAATGCGCCAAAGCACACCATTACATTTTTCCACCTTGGAAATATAATGGCTGCTGAATTTTAAAGCAGTGTTTCCAAATCAAAACAACACCAGAATCAACTTCATTTACCAAGTACTTTGCATGTGCCATGTCTTCTGTTTTTTCTGGCGGAGTATGAGTATAAAAAGTGTATTGCAACGTTCCATGTGAACTCAGAAGTCGGAATTTCCAAGTTCAGAAACTCAGAGATGGCTGCGCCCCTCATCCACCAAAGTGGAAGCTGTAGTTATAAGCTGTCTATTAGCACTAAGCTGTAGTTATAAACTATTAGCACTAAGCTGTAGTTTTAAGCTGTCTATTAGCACTAAGCTGTAGTTATAAGCTGTCTATTAGCACTAAGCTGTAGTTATAAGCTGTCTATTAGCACTAAGCTGTATTTATAAACTGTCTATTAGCACTAAGCTGTAGCTATAAGCTGTCTATTAGCACTAAGCTGTAGTTATAAACTGTTTATTAGCACTAAGCTGTAGTTATAAACTATTAGCACTAAGCTGTAGTTATAAGCTGTCTATTAGCACTAAGCTGTAGTTATAAACTGTCTATTAGCACTAAGCTGTAGTTATAAACTGTCTATTAGCACTAAGCTGTAGTTTTAAGCTGTCTATTAGCACTAAGCTGTAGTTATAAACTGTCTATTAGCACTAAGCTGTAGTTATAAGCTGTCTATTAGCACTAAGCTGTAGTTATAAACT
>JAAGVU020000044.1:8563148-8573198 GCA_011763525.2 Mormyrus iriodes | reverse complement strand
CACATACACAACAGCAGCCCCGGTACGCTAACAGAGACACGCGGGGGTGAGTGAGGTGGGGAAGGGGGCAGGGTCACACACACAACAGCAGCACCGGTACGCTAACAGAGACACGCGGGGGTGAGTGAGGTGGGGAAGGGGGCGGGGTCACATACACAACAGCAGCCCCGGTACGTTAACAGAGACACGCGGGGGTGAGTGAGGTGGGGAAGGGGGCAGGGTCACACACCCAGCATCAGAAGCTGCTCATCCAGCAGGGACAGGCCATTGTTGCCCGGTTGGCTGGCAGGTGCCAGCTCCTCATCAGGCTGGGCGATGTCGAGTGCTGACAGGTCTATCAAGTGGTACGTCTTCGTCTCTTTTGCGCTTATGATGCCTGTGACATACAAAGGAAATGGTGCCAATGTTACCTTGCAAATACGTTTCAATAAACATTAAATTACTAAGTAACGTAACTCACATTAATTACCATTAGACTACACTGTATCTCACTCCCAAACAGCTTGGCAGATTGTTGTACCTGTCGTGTTTTTGGACTGCTCTCCTGTGCCGTTAGTTAGTTTACTTTCCACCTCTTTGTGATACAAATTAACGGATAATATTAGCTTGTCATTAGCCTGGAGGATTTCAGCTGAGGAGCAGAGAAAATGAAAATAAAAATTAAAAACGGGACACACATGCAAACCAAATGGACCGGCTAAACAAAAGCAGTCTGTGGATTACCCAGCACAGCCTCATCATCCACTGTGTCACTGGCCAGACGGAACAATGTAGGCCTCATCTTGTCACAGCTCTCAGAAAGGCTCTGTGTTACACAAGGCGGTTATCAGCACAAACCTCACAGCGGTTAATGTTTACCACATCACCTGCTGGACCTCACTGAACTATTCCGGTGTTTTATCATGGCTACATGACTAGCTTTTTAACCTCTATAGGATTTGTGTGCTTTACTGACATTAACTGTCAGTTCAGAGGTCAGGCTTATTTACTTTTCACTTCATTCTGTCACACCCGTTACAACACCAGTAAGCTAAACTGCAGACAGAGAAACAGAGAGGCACGCCACAGCTTCGGGAAATTTGCTGTTACATTTTGTATGACATTAGTTTTGCCTGCAGAAAAGCTGGTCTCCCTCCACAAGGCAGAATTAAATGTATCTGTTAGAACAACGCAGCGGATTTTAATCCTCAATTTTCATTCACTTTTTTCACTTAATTTTCTCACTTTTATTCCTTTATATATCTGCTCTAATGGTAACATACAGCTCCAGCGTGAATAAGCACACTCAGCAGCTCACACATGCCCGAAGGCTACAGACCTTCATCTCCTCCTGCTCTTCTGAGGACAGGGAAGCCCTCCGGTGCTTCTCCAGAAGCTCCCGCAGACGCTTTGTGGCACTTCTCACTTCCTCCATGGCCCTGATCCGCCTGCTCACCTTCTCCACCCTGCCCTCCTCCTGTGGTAGTGGAGGTTGTCAAACATGGGTGCCTCACACATTGCCTGTTTTTCTGTGGAGTGTCTGCTTGTTTCCTAGGTGCTATTTTCATGGCACTAAATCATCTGGCTGGTGGCCACAGCGTGACCCGCCTCGCCCCTGTTGGTTTTTTCCCAGCTCACCTCCTTCAGGGTGCTCTTTATCAGCAAGTTGGCAGCCTGCAGATCGTCAGCGCATCGGCTCTTCAAGAGCTTCTCCAGCAGCTGTAACCGCACAGCTTTGTTATACTCAGGCATGGGACAGCAAATCAATGTGCCAAGACAGTGACCAAGCAACAGTGAAGGGCCTCGTTACACTCAGGCACGGGAGGGCGACTTCAGAGTGAGTGAGTGAGTGAGTGAGTGAGTGTGAGTGTGTGTGTGTGTGTGTGTGTGTGTGTGTGTGTGTGAGTGAGTGAGTGAGTGAGTGAGTGAGTGAGTGAGTGAGTGAATATGTACACACCAGAAAGTAGCGAGTGGGGAAATAGTCAGTCCAAATTATATCTGGTATCTGGACCAACACAACCCCTTTCAGGGCCCTAAAACTGGATTAAGCTAGTTGTCATTTGTCATCTTCCTTCCCATTCTGACAGATAAGATGTGGGCCCCCCTGGTGGCTGCTGGGACCTAAAAGCCACAGTTTAGTTCGCTTATGCCTTGGACCGGCCCATGTCACTGCAGGATCAGAGTCAACCATGGACATGAGCTGCACATGGGCTGCCGATCTGAATCAACCGTGTTAAACTACTAAAGTATTAAACCTATAAAGGACTCTACTTTGGGCGGGGATAATGTAAAGCACTTTGAGACAATGTAATGTTGTGAAAATGCGCTATACAAATAAAATTGACTTGACACCATCTGCCAAACCTGTAATCTTACCAGTTATAGAATATTAAGACCTGACCTGTATATTTGCATACATTTTCATGCAATAGGTGATTACCTTCTATTTTCTGTATTGACACTGGTAAAGCCCCTCAGGAACTGGACATATCATTTTTCTTGCATTTGACTTGCTTTTAATTTGTTTTTATCTTTTGCTATTTTTTTTGTTAGTTTTTAGTTGCCTTTGTGTTTATCTTTCAGTGCCACTCAGATGCACAGCTGACTCAGATCTGCAGTGACAGCCCTGCCTGCACGACACCTGGCACGCAAGCTGATGTAGCTGCCTCTTACGGCGATGGGCCCACCGCCACACCCACGTCTGCACCCACCCTCTCCAATATAACCCCTTCGTCTCAGGACAACGCTTGCAAAAAAAAGGCTACATTGCTTCAGAGAAGAGACTAAACTACTAGTGAATAAACTTAAATGGAAAAGACAAAGGAGACCTCAGATTGCTGCAGTGTTGTTTAACATTAAAATCATACCCTCACATTGTAAACATCATCTCCGTACACTGAATGAGCATCATTTCTTGTTACGGTTGGTTTAAATATCCTTTTATGTCTGTGTGCTGTGCTGTGTAACACTAAAATTGATTTAAACCAAATTATTATTTTCCATGTGGTATTTTAAGCAGCAGTTTTATCAGAAGTAACATGCTTTTATTTGAGGGTTAGGGGTTAGGGGTTAGGGACTGGCCTTTATTCCTCATTCCTTCTGTTCCAACTGCATTACGCTGCTAATACAAATTCTATATATTGACTCAAAAGCCACCATTGTGTCAGTGTGAACCCTGTAAAACACAGATCATTTCCAAATGTCTCACACTTACCTTTGTTTTGTCCGTGTCATCAAAGACAGAGCCCGTCGGTCTTGGAGATGGGGGAGGCACTATGATTTCCCTCGATAATGGGGGGTCTTGCTTGACTATTCCTAAGATTAAAAAGAGCAGAAACGCACAGGAGAATGAAGATGAAAGTGTTTCTCCCCTTGCCCACTGTGTGGAAGCCATCAAATAACATTATCTGTAGTTTATTGCTTGGAAATGAAATATATTACTCAAGAATGATAAGCCTAGATACAAACCATACTGCGGATTTATAACTAACTACCACAACACACACTGTGATCAGTAATCAGCCTTCACCCAGACAGCTCTGAAGCTGGCTTTCCACACGAGGTCAGCTGACACCATGCAAAGACATGTGCATCTGATTTTCTCCTCAGCTGACCTTCTTTCTGCTTCCCACTCAAAGCAACAGACAATAGAACTTACGGTGGTCTACAGACCTTGTTTCTTTAGCATCTGATAAGCCTCCTGGATCTTGGCCTCATCTTTCAGCCACTGGGTCCAACCATACAGAACCTCTGTGACCTTTATCCTCACTGCCTCTGGACTCCACATGCCTAAGTACTGTCAACAACAACAAGCTATCAGCTGGTTTGTCGGAATGCTGAGGTGGATACCTGTAGCTTAACATCCCCCCCGTCCCACATGGTCATTTTTGTGCTCATTTGTACCTTTGGTGATAAAACTTTAATTAATTCATTGAGAAAACGGAACTTCCCAGCCTCCTTGTGAAACTGCTTCCCACAGTTGTTCATGCAAGCTTCCAAAACCTGCGAAAACCACAGAAAAAGCGACATCACATTCGCCGACGTAAATGACAGTCAAAAGTACAATAATGAATGTGCTTTGGTTTATACTATACTATAATCTCCTTTTCAAATAAAACATAAAATTTGACTCGCTAAAGTAGCCTTTTTTTAAGTTTCATAAATATGAATTACTGAGTGATTTGTTATTTCTAATTATGGAATTGGTTTTATTCCACTTTCCATTGGTAATTACGTCATAATCAATTACAGATAGTTTAACCAAGAAACATTATCTATGCATCATATTCCCTGTAGAATTTTTAAACTGCAAATTCCCCAGAGCTCTTTCCAAAGAACTGTAAGGGCGATATTAAGGGTTTTCCTTGTCAAATGACACTGGATAGAACATTGTCAAATACATGTTTATTATAGGTATCAAATGAAAATGAAAGTGTTTATGTTACCCCGTATTGGTCATTTAAGTAAGACAACCATTTACCAAACCACGGCAGTTTCTAGCTACTGAAAAGTTCAGGGGCTAAGTCAAGTTTACCTGGGGCTTGACCTTCTTTTGAAGGAAGGAAGATTGGCATCGGGGCTAACAGAGACTAGGCTTAAAATACTCGGGGCTAACGATGCTCGTGCACGTAACCCACAGTCAGTCTGGTCATTTGGACCGGTGCTCTTTAAACTACAAACAAGGTTGCCGCTAGAGATTTTGGGCCCCATGAAAGCGTATCATATGGATCCCCAACCCAGACAAATCCAGTTATGTTCCAAATGCCCTTGTAATAGCCCTAACGTTTACGGAGCCCCTGCCCACAAACATTATTAACTGGAGCACAGAGTAAGAACATAAATGGAACGTACAAATGAGAGGAGGCCATTCGGCCCGCCGAGCTCCTTTGGGGAGAATTCAACTAACAGCTTAAAGTCATTAAAATCATATCTAGCTCTGGTTTAAAGGAACCCAAAGTTTTAGCTTGCACCTCCCTAATTATGTTCACTAAATTGAATGCCATTGGTGTGCACATAACACAGGAAACAGCAAGTTCTGATGGCTAATTCTTGATGATTTTCCAGAAAATATAGAGCCACCTATGAATTTTTTCAAACAACAGCCACGCTGTGCGTTTTTATAAGACCATCATAGGCCTCCTGAACAGCCTCCAGGCATCTCGGCTTAGATCCTAAAACCGTCTGGAACGTTACACAAAGCATGCGACACCATTCATCCAGATAACGTTAACGCGTAGCCCTTTATCAGTGATGCTGTTAAACAGGGTCCCGGACAGATGCTCATCAACCACTCATTGACAGATTGTGCTCTGTATGATTCACAAATTTTGGGACAGAAATACCTCAAAGTAGCACAACGGCCATCACTCAAAATGGCTTTGGTATGGCATTTATCTTTCCCTTTAAGGGGGTTTAAACCACACCTCACACCCTAACAGACCTTTCTGAGCCCTTTTACAATGGCTAACAAGCACTTGGGTCTGCAGGTGTCTTTCGTCACACTGCTCATGCATACTCAGCTGCTTGGAGGATGACTCATCTGACCACATGATTTTTTTTGATCACTAGATTACTATCATGTGTTCTTTGCCCCACTTAAACTACGCAACTGCATGTTTAGGTGAAATAAGGGTCTTTCTCTAAATGCAACCCAACTATGGTAGTCACCGAGTGAATATAGTGGGCCTGATTGAACGGTCTTTGAAGCCACTACAGAAACATGAGGGCTGAGAGGTACACACTTTCTTTCATAGCTGTATCTAGCCGTTACATTTAATGACGCTTAACTGCACCTTCAGAATACATTCATAGAACATTCAGAACACCCTAATAACGCATTTATTATACAATTATATGATTATAATGTTTGTTATTTATATGCAATGTTTGTTATTAATGTATATTAAAGATGTTATTAATTTATATTAAAGTGGTTAAAGCATACTTACACGCTGTTCCATGGATACATTATGATGGTGCAGTTAATGTAAAGCATCATCTTACATTTCCTGTGAGAGCAGTTTTATAACAAGACACAATGCATGATATGACATTAGTCTCTAAAAATGTGCCATTCCCGTCAATCCCTTAATTAATGCCACGCCTGTGTAAAAACACCTGCTTTAGTATACACTGTTTTCTTCATTTACCCATTTCCTTCATCCTGGCAGCTAATCTGTACATCAAAATAAAATTTTTATGTCAATTCTTTTTTTAAAACAAAAAACTGACCAGCCATTTTCAAAGAAATTTCTGAAGACAAAAACAAACACAACATTTGCCTCCTTGACATGATTATTATAGCCATGTAGATAATCTGCCCACCTGCTGTGCTGAAGGTAAAAACACCTGTTACCATAACTTCCTTGTCCAGGAATTCATAAGCAGTTCTTCTCACCAATAACAATGAAAGTTTGTTGTGAAAGAGCCATGAGTGTCAGTGTACGATGACCTGAGGCACCATCATTGGTCAGTGTAAAAAGGGGAAACGATGGTGCAGCACAAGCCCTGATGGTGGCACAGAAGGAGGCAGAGGCACAGGGGAGCACTCACTGTCAAGGCCTGTAATGCTTCTTTCTCCTGGGGTGACTGGATCTTATGGGCCAAAAGCCTTGTGGCGACTTGAGGCCTGTAAATAAATAAGATTAAAGGTTTTAAAATGATGAGTGCCTTTTTACATTCTGTAACTTGACTTCTTCCTTAAATTGATGATGACACTCAGGGAGAATTTATTTAAAGGGAATAAGTGAGATCATTTATGATTACAATAGAAAAAAACATAGGCTGAAAAGGGTATCTGCATGTAAACTCCAAAGGATTCTGGGTAAAGCTCACTTAACCCAGGTACTTTGCCCAAATTTCTCCAGTAAAAACCTAGCTATATAAATAAACAAAATTCCAGACATACCAACCAAATGCATGTCAAGTTTCTTCCAAAAACACGTGCTTAGGTGAAATAATGCCTCCTGAATAGCCATACTGTGTAGGAGCTCTGTGATGGCCTGGTGTCCCACCCAGCTTGTCATCATTCCCTGTGATTCCCTGGATAGGGATTCCGACTCACCATGACCCTATACGACTCTCAAAGCTTTCTGCCTTAACTATCCATCTTAAATAAATTTTAAGTGATTTTTCAGCATCATTTCTATATGAATGAACCATAAATCTGTTTTTCTTTTTTTTTTTTAAAGCAACAGGGGCAGTTTAAGTCACATATCTGACTGCTTTATCAATGTTTATAATAATAATAATAATAATAATAATAATAATAATAATGATATAGCATACATACACATTTATGGATGCAGACAGGTCAGAGGTCTGTATCACAAAGCCAGATTTCTCGCTTAGCCCGATCACTTTTCAGGTTAAAGGTTCCCTTATGGAGTTAATTTTGTGCCAAAAGTATTAATCAAAATTCTGAAAAATGCAAGTAAATTATTAAGTATCAGAATGAAAATGCAAATATTACAGAATAGAATTACTTGCTCCGACTCCGGACTTTTCGCCATGTTTAATTCCAGCTGACAATTAGACGTGTAAGGCGCCCGCCCCCTTCTAAAACCAGAGGTCAGACGCAAAAAAAAGCATTTCATGAGCAGAAAAAAAAGTAGGAAGAAGAACAAACAGTTTAAATCTTTTTTTTGTATTTGTAATGTATATTTTCACCAAAAACTAAAAAGTTATCCGGCTAAGCAAGAAAATGGGCTTAGTGATGGAGCTGGGGCTCCGCGGCACGGTCACTTTACCCGGCGCCATCCTCATTGACCAGCTCATAGAAGCGCTGGATGCAATCCCACCGCTCGCTCGCATTGCTGGGATCCGTGGCTTGATCTGTGAATAACAGATAGCACTAAATGATTGGAAAACAACATCATAATACTAATAAATAAGAAGAAGAAAACGTGTTTTGCAAAGTTATTTCATTTTTGTTTTAATATTCAACAATGGCAACTTTTTAAACACTGTAGTGACAATACTATTAGAAACTGTAGTAATCTTGGTTAAACGAAAGTGATTCGTTTCCTGTCTCCTGTATCACATGTCACGGCACATTTGTTCCCACAGGAAATCACAAGTTAAACTGAAACAGCTGACCATCACAATATCTTATTTTCGGGTTAGGAAACAAGCCGGGATTCCTTATTAAACAGTATTTCTGTTGCACTCTTGAACGAAAATAATAATATTAATAATTATCACGATAAATCAACCTAAAACGTCACGATAATATTCCCCCAGAAATTGTAACAAAATTACAACAGTAAAAGAAGCGTAGGCGTCTGTCACTTCATGGTGGTGAATAACTTGTCTAAGTGGAATGCCGCTGCCACATAAAAGCCTGTTGTTAACTTAAGAATAATTATAAAGTAAACACGCTTTAACTCGGCCGTGCCTCAGTCTAGCCGGAAGCTTAAACTGTACAATGCAAGATGCACTTCTTCCCCCTACGTATTTTCCACATTTGTTAATAACTTACACCTGCTTTTCAGAAATCCGGCTCTTATTTTTGCCTGAAAAACAGTCACCACGAATAAAACTGTGTCAGTGACTGGTACTGATGGCAGTGAAGCGCCATCAGGACCGGAACGGGTAAACGCAAGAATACTTCATATTAGATCTTACTGAGGCAGCTCTCCAGGGTCTCCGCCATGCCTGCGCACCTCCAGCCTGCGCTGCCGTCTTCGCGCTTTCGCTTCGTGCTTCCGCGGCGGTCCGCAGACACTTGACATGTGATTCTCATTTCAGAGTCTCTCAAACGGCTGCCAGCGCCTGTAAACCTTGCAACACAAATGGGGAACCGATTCCTCTTGCAGCGTTGCAGCTGTACTGAACGCGTAAATGGTTACAGTCGCAGTCAGATTAGTAATAAATGTGTACTTATCTTTGCACAGGCTAATATATATATATATATATATATGTATGTTACAGTGTCTATATCCTCTATATTCTGTCTGTATGTGTACAACTATAGATAAGGATACTGTCGCGGAGCTGATTAGGATTGTAACAAAGCAGCAAATCTGGACTATATTTTCAGCCCTGTGCAACCAACACAGACCATGTGGCTTAAAATCCCATGAATCATAGCCCTTTCCTCTACTGTAAGTTGCTTTGTATAAAAGTGTCAGATACATACAGTGCCTGTCATAGCGCAGAAATAATAGACTGCTGTTTAATTCTTTCTAAGGAGTTCACATTAGGGGATTAATTAATTGAAAGAAATGCTGAAGTCCTTAAGGGTGAAATTCTGAATATACAAAGGCAAACCAGTGCGATGATCAGGGAACAGTACCTCAGTAATTACAGACCGGTCTGTAATGTACCATTTTTGTCAAAAGTTCTGGAGAAGATAGTTGCTGCTCAACTTCAGTCATACTTGAAGACACATAGCATACTAGATAGTTTCCAGTTGGGCTTCCGTTCAGGACACAGCACTGAAACTGCCTTAACTAAAGTCATAAATGACATAACAATGGCAACTGATGCTGGCAGCGCAACTGTGCTAATGCTTCTGCACCTTAGTGCAGCCTTTGATACGGTTGACCATTCCACCTTATTACAGAGACTCAAATCTGAGGTCGGGTTGTGTGCAATGGTGTTGAAGTGGTTTAAATCGTGTTTAACCAATCGTTATCAATATGTTCAGGTGTCAAAAAATTACACACCGTCGTCTGTCATCAGTAAAATATGGAGTGCCACAGGGATCAGTGTTTGGTCCTTTATTGTTTTCTCTCTACATGCTGCCATTAGGTAATATAATGAGAAAACATAATGTTAATTATCAATCCTATGCTGACGACACCCAAATATACATTTCGGTCACGCCTAACGACTCCACACCTATTGTGACTTTAGCTAAGTGCTTCAATAAAGTCAAGACCTGGATGGCTGAAAACATTATTAAATGCTCAGAAAACTGACGCTCTGTTGTTTGGTGGCAAGTCCATAGATAGGAATGCCATAATGTCTACACTCCACTCCAGAGGGCTGCACTTTTCCCTCAGCAACTCAGCCCGTAATCTAGGTGTCATCTTAGATACAAGCCTCTCATTCAAATCGCATGTGGAT
>JAAGVU020000044.1:8543485-8563048 GCA_011763525.2 Mormyrus iriodes | reverse complement strand
ACATATAAATAAAGTGACAGTTAGCGGTAAAGCATTCTGCTACAGGGCCCCTATATTGTGGAATAGTTTACCAAGCTGTGTTCAGGATGCCGAATCGGTCTCAGTCTTTAAATCTCGACTGAAGACATATTATTTCAGTTTAGCTTACCCACAACTTAACTTTTAACAAACCGTAACTATGGCAGCTGGTGCTGCTGTACATGTCATTTTTATCTACTATGCTTGTACATTAATGTGTCAATGCATGTTCTGATCACTCATGCTCTCTGCCTTCCCATATGTCCGGGTGGTGCCTGGGGAGGGCGCCATCTGAGCTGGACTCCTGGTTCCATGGATGGGTGACATCGTGGATGTGACTTATGAACTGTAACATCATAGGTGCAGCCTCCAAACTCATTGTTGGACTTTGGCATGATTATAATCACAGTTTGCACATCGCTTTTAGCAAGCAAGCCCATTTTATTCTGTGCAGTAATGTTAGCATGCCCAGGGGGGGTTGGGCAGCCAGCTGACCTTGGACCCCCAGAGGTTTTTTTTCTCCTTACTTGGGAGTTTTTGGTTCCTCTCCTCCGTTGTCATCTGGCCTTCCTTCTTTCTTTAGTTAAATTCTTAAAATCTAAAGTCTTAGTATTCTCTCAAACATCATGTAAAGCACTTTGGGGAGACTCTGTTGTGAAAGGCGCTATATAAAAATAAATTGAATTGAATTGTTGGCAAGAACAGCTGTCAGATATTTCTTGTAGTTGGTCACCAGGTTTGCACGCAGCTCAGCGGGAATTTTCATCCACTCCATTTTGCACTCCTTGGTGGCAGGATTGGCACTCCAGCCACCGGAAAAAAACTCACAGTGGTCCATTCAGACTAGTGGGGTGCTGAGGTGTCACCCACTGCATGGCTGCACTCAGGTTCTCATCCCTGAGGTGGCTTGTTGTATGGTGGGTGCGGCAGTGTGCTGTAATCAGTGCACGCTCTCTACCTCTACCTTGCTTTCCTACTGTTGCGTGTGTCTTTTACTATGTTATATGTGAACCCTGCCCAATCCTTGCGTGGCTCTAGCTGTTGTGTAAATGACCCACCATGTGAGTTGCCTTATTGTCCGGCATCGAAACTACTACTTTTCCCCGTTATGCGTTGCTTGGTGGTTGTTTAATGCCTGTATTCATCCTTTCGAGGGCTTAATAAAAGGCTGTTGTTTTCCCCTATAAGTGAGCTTCCTCATCTCTTGCCACCACTGTGATGCCTCAGTCTGCCGGAGGCTACAGTAGCTTATTGTTATTGTAAAATACTCAGCAGCAGTTTCTATGTTTGCACATTGCCAACTCTCACGCTCACATTTAATGGCATTACTTTGTTAAATAGTATTCCTGGGTCACTAACCTGTCTACATCTTCACCCTTATCACCATGGGAAAGACCAAAGAGATGTTTAAGGACATCAGACAAGATTTTACTTTACGCACTGAAGGAAAAATGGATGGGGCCACATTCCATAAAATCTTGGATGAGAACCTCCTTCCTTCAGCCAGGGCACTAAAAATGCATTAAGGGTGGGTCTTCCAGCAAGACAACAACCCTAAGCATACAGCCAAGGCAACATAGGAATGGTTCAAAAAGCAGCACATTAAGGTCATGGAGCGGCCTAGCCAGCCTTCAGACATTAATGCTATAGAAATCCTATGGAGGGAACTCAAGCTTCGTGTATCCAAGCGACAGCCTAAAAACCTTAATGATTTGGAGATCTGCAAAAAGGAGGTAGAAAGCGAGCAAATTGAACTATTCCACAACACTCCCGCGACCTCAGGGATGAGAGCCTGAGTGCAGCCATGCGGTGGGTGACACCTCAGCAACACCCTAGTCCGAATGGACCAGTGTGAGTTTTTTTCCGGTGGCTGGAGTGCCAATCCTGCCACCAACCCCCATATTTCCCTGTAAGTTGGAGGACCTCCTTGCAGGGCTGGATGTAAAATCAACATCATACCCAGGACAAAACAATTGCAGGTTAAGGGCCTTGCTCAGGGGCCCAACAGAGTAGGATCACTCCTGGCATTCACAGGATTTGAACCACCAACCTTCTGATTGCTGGGACAGCTCCCTAGCCTCAGAGCCACCATTCTGCCCAATAGGAAATACAACACATGTATTTACAGTAACACACACAGGGGCTATTTACACAATTCCCAGTGTGCTCAGTGCACTTACTGGGCTCCGCTATGTGGAGCCATCTCATCAGCGCTACAGTACTCTGTAAACAATTGTGAAACATATTGTTTACAATGAATCATACAGTTGCATTTTACAAAATTCACTGTTTAGTAGAAGCCATAAAACAAATGTTTAACGTTATACTGCCACCTTGTGGCCATGTTATTTTATATTACTGTCTAAAAACTACTGCTGGACTCAAGAGTACTGTGGCCTTGCCATCTGGCAGAGGCAGTGGCCACCCTAGGCAGTAAAATGTTGCTGTGAGAGCACGTAGGTGAGAGGTTTGGGGACAAAATCTGGGATACAGGAGGCCGATTTCACTGGTAAGGTAACCAATGGGAAGCAGGGCTAGGAATCCAGAATGTGCCCTGTACTGATTTGCTGTCCCGGCCGTGCATGCGTTGCGTTTTGATCTGCAGTACATTTCTAAAACAAATGACATCCACGCAAGAGTCTTAATATGTAGGTGAGCTCCATCTTGAAATGAAAGGAATACTTTGGTTTATTCAAAGAAAGATGAAAATGTAGACAATATTTATTCTTACATATATATATTATATATTTATATATATAAAACATGCCTTCTACCAGAATATGGTTATAAATATTAAGATCAACATAACATAAGCTGGGAATCAGACTATACTGTCGAAATATTAATACACAGCTTCATGTTTTATATATATATAATCTGCCAGCATTAACGTACTTAAAAACTATTTTAACAACTAGGCAAGACAAATATTCCAAAATCTGTTCACTTACACTGTACATAACACGCTATTCCTCCACAGATGAAAACTAAATTATGGACAAATCTTTAAAAAACGCATCATAAATGAAGCCAAACAATCCATCCATACATCTTCCGATTACTTCTGCTGGACACAAGGGGCCTGGAGCCCATCCCAGGTGGGACAAGGCAGGGCTTAGGGTTAGGGCACCCTGAATAGCGGACGGATCCATAACGGACTCATTCCACTGGTTTATAGTCATTTTTCCTCACTGTACAAATACCATAAATATCAACAGCAGACTAGCAATTATTATATGAGATGTATGAACAGTCGTTCAGTTCTTCTCTGCTGCCCACCTAATATTCTTTAACACTACATACAATGAGTCAACATTATCATAATTATTTATAAAAAAATAACCCTGAGGAAAAAGACAAGAGGCTCGAATTATAATGCAAAACAAATGTTTAACGCATCCTGTGTGAAGGAAATGGGTCACCTGCTAAAATAGAAAATGATTGTGTTGCTCTGAATAGGGCGGAAGCTGAATCGGTGTGCGAGGCTGGGCCCGAGGCCGTCTAGGCACGTCAGTACTGTGTGGGGTCCGTGGGTGCAACCTGTGTCTTCTCTGCCACGATGAAGCAGAGGGTCCCGACGAAGGCAAACAGGCCCAGGATGAGCAGTTGCCAGGACAACAGCAGGTAGCCACTGTAGAAGAAAGCCAGGGCCGCCGAGATGGACTGGGTGGGAGCGGGGCGGAGGAGGGGCGTGCAGTTACCGTGGTGAAGACAGACAGGCACATTGTCAGATTGGTTTGTTGTGACTGTCTTTCAAACGCGCCCTCAGGGTTTAATTATAACCATGATCTCAGTAGCAAACTTAGCCTTATCACCACGAATACGTCCTGCTGCAATTCATGCTTTTTGTACCGTTTCACTGAACTGGCATCATCTTCATATTAAATTACTATTAATGTTCAGTAATATCCTGACCTGATATCAAAGATGAGAACTGGGGCCAATCCAACCTGATCTATTTCATTTCCAGTGCCCACCCACTTTGCATCAGAGATCGTAAGGTTCCGTCACACGCTACAGTAAGCCTGAGGTACATGGCTAGAAACCACAGACTATTGTGAGTTCAGTTCTGTGGAAATTCTTTCAAATTGGAAATTCAAAGTAGCCCACCAGCTGCCTGAAATGTTTTCAATGCCATCCTTTCAACAGGAGGTGCTAATAGATCGTCAATTAATATGAATCTAATTAGGCCCGTTTAGAAGCATTATACATAAAAGACTGTAAAATCGCCAAGCTTACTCAGACAAAGACTGCACCTATGCCTGCTGTATGTGTGTATATATTTAAATGTTTATTAAGACCGGACTGGGAATCGGCAGATATAAATACTGAATGGATCGGATCACAGTACCAAGAAAGTGGATCGGGACATCCCTAGTAATGTTTCTATGCATGTGGAAGGGGTGGCTTCTCAGAACTACCTGGATGAACTTGAAGATGGTGAAGGCCGGCGCACTCTGCTCAGCAAACACGCAGCCCAGGATGCTGTACAGCTGCGTGTTGAAGCAACT
Organism: Mormyrus iriodes; assembly: GCA_011763525.2. Taxonomy (NCBI): domain Eukaryota; kingdom Metazoa; phylum Chordata; class Actinopteri; order Osteoglossiformes; family Mormyridae; genus Mormyrus; species Mormyrus iriodes. Next base: position 8,558,519 of record JAAGVU020000044.1, on the reverse strand, counting down.
GTCGCCGAGACCAAGCAGGAAGCTGCACAGCAGGGCTATGGACACACTGGGCAATGAGCACGGCCCGTTTAGTTCGTCACTCTGCTAGGAGTTGTATGAACGAGCCAACTACAAAAAACACTGTTTCAGCAATGCCTCTGGCCCAGTGCAAACTGATTTGTCCCAAGCCAATCGGTATTCCCTATGCTACTTCGAACAGGCCATGCCTCTGGTTACAACACAGCAGCTGTAATGCCCTCCGGTTACAGTGGGATATACCTGGGAGACAGATAGGGCTGCAGCTGCGTGCTCGTCTCAAACACGACGGGGGCGTCGTCCGGAATGTTCAGGAAGATCAAATAGAAGGCGACAAAGTGCACCACCATGCCCAGGAAGACCACAGTGGTACGTCTGAAGTGATTGTTCTTGCACAGGAGCCCGAAGAAACCTCCACCTGTGGGGATACAGCAAGATAACTTACCCAGAGTAAAGAGTTTAATTTTGCAGAATAAAGTCTAAAGAACAGACATTTTAATACCATTCATCCATCCATCTGCTTATCCTGGTTAGGGTTGTAGAATAATACAAGACAATCTACAATTGAAAAAGCTAAACATGTATACAACAAACACCCAATGCAGCGAGCTGAAATTAGACCATGAGCCATACAGAGCCAGGAGTAGGGTGGCATGATATCTCATGTGATATAATCACAATTACAATCAAAAGGGCTTTAGATGATGGCATGTACATTTTTCTGGATGCCAAATTATCTGTACTATATGGACGTTTATACTACTTTTGGTACATCATGGTAGTCATAAGCACTGAAGTGGCGGCGAAGAAAGTGACAGCTCACCAGCCACAGCATCTTTTGAAAGAGGAGATATTGTGGATAAGCAAGTTAAAAAGACATCAGTGGTGTGTTGGTACTTTTTGCAGTTTAAAGTTCAACACAAGTAAAGTAAATGTCTGTATAGTATCGAAAAGCTGGCATCCGGACAAATCTTTACGTCAGTCATCTAAAGCCCTGGTGATTATTGTGCACGTGCCATATAATCATATGATATATCGGGTAGCCCTAGCAAGGACCATGAGCCATACAGAGCCAGGACCACGAGCCATATAGAGCCAGGACCACGAGCCATACAGAGCCAGGACCACGAGCCATATAGAGCCAGGACCATGAGCCATATAGAGCCAGGACCATGAGCCATATAGAGCCAGGACCATGAGCCATATAGAGCCAGGACCATGAGTCAGCCACGGTCTCCATGCACAAGAAGGGAACAGGACAAACCTACCAACAATCTCTCCGAGTCCCACCACAATCCCAGAGAGGCCGATGAGAGCTTTGGCATCGTCTCCAAAATGCCCCGTGGCCCCGATGCATGTGCCATAGACACCACTATAAAAAGACAGTTCCAGGCCTAGAAAACAGCAAGTCAGCAAGACCAGATGCTAGTGTGTCACATGCTTGGTTACTTATGGTGGTTGCTTAACATTCCATGCAAGTTGTTCAGCACTTACCGCTGTAGGCCATACAGCAGCTTAAGAGGAGTATGGCTTTCGAACGGAACAGCTGCAATACTGAACCTAGAGTTAAAAAAACAAACACAAAACATAACAAGAAGGAACCGCCTAGTGCTACATGAACAGAAAACACCAAAATAAGGTCTCACTTAGTTCTGACTTGGTCTCCCTCACTGCAGTGGTAGTTCTTTGTTTATATCTGTAAGACAAAGTAGTAAGATCGGTTTCCTGGCAAAACACCTGGCCACAGATATGTCATTGGCTCACTAATTACAATAGCATTAGCTCGACTACGTCTTATGCAACGTTACCAAATAATAAGCCTAAGAGGAGAGAAACAGATCTTTTCTTTCATTTACATGATGCGGGCTGAGAGCAGAGATTCTCCTTCCTCTTCAGATAGGACCTCCTCATGTAGTCCAGTCTTCCTCAGGACAATAAAGGTCAGGGTTCCCAGAAGAGCGACCCCCAACAGAACCACAAACATAGTCTTTCTATTACTGTCTGTGAGAGGAAAGCAGCATGTGTTATGCATCGGATTGAGAACTCAAAGCCCAGAGACGGCGGACAGGATAATGCTCTTCATGTCCAAATGAAAGTCCCACCCTGAGCTGGACTCTTTCCATAATAATCAGGCAGCATAAAGGTTGAAATCATATGTAAATGAGAACCCCGTTAATGAAGACCATGCAAGAATTTGCCTCTTGCTTGCTGGGGTTGGAAAAAATTGCCTTTTCCAATAGAAATCTGTGAAATGGTGTCGGAGAGCCACCCTACCTGTGATTTCTGTTCTTCCTCTCCAGTCAAAGTAGATGTACAGATTCCCAAATAACATGCTGTTAGGGAAGCAGAAAAACCAACAGAAATGGATGTAAATTTCCAAGGCTTACAATGCTGCATACAATAGACAGAAGAGCTCAGCATTTTAGTCTTACTGACACTAGTTATGTGTGTGTGGAGTTTGCATCTTCCTTGTTTTTGTTAGATTATCTGTGGGGACTCTAGTTTCCTCCCACATTGCAGAAACATGCAGTCAGGGGTAACTGCATGTGAACGTGTGAAATGCAAGTGTCCCCTGCCTTTTGTCCTGGGATTCCTGGGATGGCTCCAGGCTCCTCATGACACTGCACTAGATAATCTGTATGGATGGAATGATAACCAGTGGCATCCATCCATCTATCGTCTTTCTTACCTGCACTGCAGAAGCCCCCAAAACACCCCGGTGTGCTTGCTGATGGTGGCAACATCAGAGTTCTGCACCAGGAAGGTTCCCTGAGCAGTCCACAGCACTGGGAGGGTCAAACAAAGAACAGGGCTAACGCAGTGACCTCACTTCCTGGGTGTGGCCAGCATGCAAACACTTTGGCTAGAAATGATCATATTATCACTGTCGTGGAGTATATTCAGTCACCGTTATGCTCCACTGTAAGGTATATGCATGTCATATTTACACAAGGCTCCCTTTCATAGTTTTACAGCAGAAACACACTTAGTTGATATGAAATCTTGATCATATGATTCAGGAGTGCTGAATGCATGCGTTTTGTGATGTCATTAAAATACTTTTAAATGAGTGCTATGCTAAAAGCTTTTAAAAATTGTCACCAGGGAATTTTTCTGTGCTCTGACTATCATTTTACCAGGAAATACAAGCTTATTTGATTAATGGCTTAACTTCCTTGCCTTACACATGTAATAAAGCTGACAAAATGAACGTGTTATTTTATAATGCACAGCAAGTTAAAAAGTGAAATTAAAATGATACAATTGTCCACAATCACAGCAAAAGTGGACCAAAAATAACGGCACTACTAAATTTCTCTCTGTCATTCATTGAAAAGATCCATTACCCGATCGATGAATGGCAAAAGTTAACCTTTGACCTTATTTCCTAGCAACTGTCAATTATAATACTGCATTTTCAAATTTTATGAAAAAAAATCAGTACCTTTATTCACTGCACTGAATGCTATACATGAAAATCATGTACTCACTAAACATAGAAAGCATATTGATCCATTAAGTAAAACAAAACAGCCTAGAACCTTCAAACTTCATGCATTAAACAGCATTAGTAAATGTTTAACAAAATTCTCGTGACTGAAAATTGTACCTTATACCTAATACTATACAGATAAATATCATATAGCCCAGTGAAGGTAAACAGGGAACCAGCCCAATCAGCACTGGGTCACGGACTCACTGGCAGCTCCTAAGCCAATCAGAATGGACACGAGGTAAAACGACCACGTCTCTGGGAGGATGAAGAGCGCAGTGTAACAACTATACCGGGGGAAAGACACAAAGAGAGCAGAGGCTGGCATCAGATCAAAGGTCATCTAAAGCCAAATGGTCAAGGAACTGCTTTGCAATTCCAGACGGCAAGCTGAACCAATCTCTCAATTCTGTGCCCTTTTTAGACAAAAGGTAGCATGGGACATAAATGTAACTGAATTTGTGAAATGAATTCTATTACATTCTGATCATGAATTGCAAGTGAAAGCAAGAACTAGGCAGAGCAAATACTCACCTGTAAAGTAACCCACTGAGAAACATGGTGACCTGTGGGCCCAGAATCGTCACAATGACTGGAGCAAACAAATTAGAGACTGAGAAAACTCCATATATGATACCAAGACTGCAGGGAGAGCAGAATAAAAAAGTTAATCATGTGTATTCAGGATTTACATAGACATATGCATTCATGTATTCAGTCATTAGTCTTTCAAATTGCTTATCCAATAGCGTGTCTGGGGGAGCCTGGAACCTCCCCCAGGAAGCAGAGAGCAGGGGACACCCTGGACAGGACTTCAGTCCATTTCAGGCTGCACACGCACAAATGGGCACTTTCCACCCATCTACGTGCTTTTCCTGATTAGGGTTACTTGAGTCAGGGGGGCAAAATCTATACTGGGATGGGTTACACCCTGCATACATACAGGCACACACTTACACTCTTTGAATGCAGTACACTCTGGACACATCATTGGTACTTTAGAGACTTCAGTGAGCCTAACAGCATGTGGACAGTAAAGCAGACAGACTGGGGCCAGCATGCAAATTCCACACATAGAACTGGGAGGCAGGATTCAGACTCTGGATGTTTGTGGCCACAGCGCTACACACTGAGGTCACATCTGAGTGACCTGTAGAAGCAGCCCATGCATCTTATGAGAGCATTTCACATGGTCTGCACAGCATCTGACACTACGTGAGTGCTGCCAGTGTGTGTGTGTGTGTGTGTGTGTCTGGGGGTCCATGCTAGCCTGATTTCTAAATTGAACTGGACAGTTTACAGTATAGACAGCTTTTTTAAAATATAAAAATATACTTTAAACTGACTTTAACAAAAAACAGGCTTATTAATGTCAACATTGGCTCTAATGTATGCATCGCTGAAAACAGTGATTTAAATCAGCCCATTCTCTATAAATGCATGGCCCCCTCACCCCTCCAGGGAAGCTATGCTTTAATATGAACTCTGCCTCAGTGTGTTTCCTCTGGCTACTTCAGCCCCCCCCCACCACAGTCCATACACATGCAGTTAGGCTAACTGAGGTCTCTAATCTGCTCATAGGATGTGCATGTATGTATCCTGCGATAGACTGGCATCCCACCAGGGTCTTCTCTGGCCTAGTGCTGCCTGGGATAGGCTCCAGCCTCCCCCCTATAATTTGACCAGGATAAGTGGTTAAAAAAAATTGGATGGATGTATTGAATGTTTTGCCACTGAAATATTCCCAGTAAAACAGGTCAGCAGCTAATTAACTTTTTGTAAATCATTTTGCCTGTTAGGGATCTGAAAGCTCTTGTCTGACAAACTATATCACCAGCCATACCGCGGGCGTAGATTTGGATCTGGATGGGGGGGGGGGCAATCTTATCCGCAAAGGGTTAGGGTTAGTGGCACCCCTTATTTGAAGCCTAATATAAACATACCAGGTTGCCTAAACGCATGGCTTTTGACTGCAGGTATCAACAGGATGCACACGACACTCAGGGATCACATGAAGACTCCAGACACACAGCAAGGGCAGCATTCACCTTTGTAACAGCAGGGCTATGAGGTGACACTGCTACCCACAGTCCAGCCCATCATTCAGCCCCTCATTCATACGGCCTGATGGAAATCGCAGCTCAGGCTTATTCATGTCTCATTGTAACTACAGAACAGGTTTCTACTTAAATTCTCAGGACCCCTGAACATGGACCCCGCACCCCCACACACAAACACACACAACACAGAGTTAAAGAATGTAATGAACCATGTTACATTGTGTTCACTTTCAATCATAATTTTACCACAGGATTCATTTCGTTATTTTAAAAAACAAACATTGGATGAAACCAACAGCCCTTACAATAGGAAAAGCAAGCATATGTGGGTTGTTTTGATCGCATATGAAATACAAATAAAACAAAATTCAGACAATACTGTATGGATGATCAAACTGACCTGTGGTAGCCACTTCCTCTGAACGTGGCGTTTCTCAGGCTTTTTATCACGGTTTGCTTTCAAAGAGAAAACAGGAAAATCAAAACTACGTATTCAAATTAACTGTTTCAAAAATCTTTTAGGAAGCACTTTAAACCAACCAACACAATACAATTCATGAATAAAATACTAATGTACATACTGTATAGTATTTAAAGTAAAACACTGGTTGACCTAAAATCTACCATTTTCCAAATAGCTTTACTGGTAGATGAACCCACTAATGCATGACCTCAGCAAATAATTTGATCATCAAATGCTGCTTTTAAGACCCCCTTCGCCATGTGACCCGCTTTGTGCCATTTTACGGCTGGAAAAAACTTTCAAAGAACCCAAACCAAGTCATTTTTAATAAACCTCCAAAGCATCGTTTTCGCCGGTGTATTATGGTTATTTTCCGTTCCTGACCGGGGTCAGTTCCGACAAAGTTCTATGGATGCATTTATTAGACAGACACTTTCACTTACTCATTTGTAATTATATGTCAAATAACTAGAAATATGTAAATAATTTGCTCAATCTGAAAGGTAATTTTGGCCCTCACACACTGATAATTACAGAAAACACCGGGTCTTACTCTAACGCAGCTTAATGAGCACTTAGCGAATCGAGGAAATTGCTCGAGTGGATCGATAAAGAGGAAATAAATGTCTAAACCTCGCCCTTACGATCAGTCTGTTAAGACTATTTCAGTGCTACTTGATTGCAGTTCGCTTCCACCCATTGTCTATATGCTTATGCAAGCAAAGCGCTGTTGAACTAGCCATTTCATCGTAAACTTCCTTAACAAAGGACTTCAAATTGGATTATTTTTCCCAGACACAAAATAAACTACCTGCCAGTGGTTTTGAAATGTGACAAACTTGCAAACTTAGATAGTTAAGTAATGTCTATCCGCCAGCAAACAAGTCGACCGAGTGCTAATTAGTCTTAACCAGCTTTGTTGGCAATCTTTTTGGTAAATTTGCCAGCAAAGCGCTTTATCAGTTGCATTTTCACGACTTTCCAGTCAGTAAACCGTCCCTAGACTTACCTCAATGTTTCCACACGTTGTGAATGCGGTGAAAATAAGCAAAAACCCTACTCCTAAAACGACGACGTTATACATCCTGACGTCTGCCATTAATTAAGTCGTAAACAATTTAAAAGCTCCAAAGAACAAAATTCACGCTAATAATAATAATAATAATAATAATGCATATAGAAATAAAGACTCGGCGGCTCATTCCTCGCCGCGGAGGTCCTGCCTAAACGAGGATAAACAACGAAACAACTAAAATGATTTAGTTAGATATGCAATAGCATTATTTCATTTAAAAATACATACGTATTTTGCAGAAATAACTGAGGCATAATTTCACTTTCCTGCTTTCCTTAAAAAAAAATCAAATGAAATTCTAATTTACAGCCGCAGAAGGCAGATGTTAAAGTCGCTGTCTTTATTTCACGCGTTTATGAAAACTTCTGTATAACCGGGGCGTTTTAAGGAAACTTCTAGGAGACTGCATCCAGGTCAGCTCCAGCTACACGCCCGATGCACACGGCGCCCCGCGGATTACCTTCCGCTGGGATGGTCGCCCTCAGTGCAGGACCGTGGCCAAACTCCAGATCTATTCATTCGAAGCTGCAGTTAACAGCAATCTGGCAGCCTACTTAGGCTGCCTCTGTTCACTATTTCCTTGCCCACTTTTGGATTAAAATCCAAATCCTATAGGTCCCGGTTATATGAGATTATGAATTCTGGTTGCTCACTGTAATTTTCTGAGTTTTTATTTATTTATGATTTCCTGGACCTATTTTGACCTGTTGATTGGGTTCTGAGTTTTAAGTCTCACTCAGTATCTTGGATTCTGTTTGCTGCTTGCTCCCATTATGACTGCTGTGTGGCTGCATATCTTGCAGTCAGTGGGCCTGCAGTGTCAGCACTGAGTATTCAAAGAAAAGTTAGACAGGCAGATGGCCTGTCATGAGGTGTTTATGCAATTTGCAGTGTGTCTGTTTATCAGCATCTGGGTTCCTTTAACTTGAAGTTCCATTTGGAATCTCTGTCCTGCAGCTATGTGCAGGACACTCACGAGCAGCGTGGCCCCTACCTAGACAGACTCCTTGATGGCAGGATGCTTATGTATTATCTGTCTTCCTTATATGTTACCAAAGGGTCTGCCAAATAAACATACATATACTAACACAATCCCTATTGTTCCACTCAAGTTCAGCAGTTAGCACTGCCATTTTACCACCTGTGGGATTTTGGATGTAATCCATTGCCTGCTTTTGTATAGGTAGAGATGCACACTAATGTGGGTTTCCTGTGGCTATTTTCACTGGCCTTCCATGATCCTCTGGCAAACTGAGTACCTACCTGGAATCCTGGGTAGCTCCAGATTGGACATTTTTTTGTTTATTAAAAGCTGGTTTGCTGCTTATACATCTGAGTATGATAACTGAAAGTGTTGTTGAGTGATTGAGCCAGATTATTTAGGTTTCATCCATCCTGACTAACAAGTTAACTAGTAAGAAAGACTATCTGCTATTAATTTAGTTAGAAATATGTTTCTAAATCTGTATTAATCCTTTTGAGGCTGTATAATGTTTATGGCTCTGGTCCTGGCATTAGTGATAAAAACGTCATTTTAAACTTTTCGCCTCACACTCTATTGAGATCACCATGACCGACAACCTGGAAACCTGTTTTCATCCTGAATGACTGTAATTTCCCATTTGCTCCGTCTAGGACTCGGTGTGATGAAACAAGGTTTCGGTCTCAGCCCTATCAGCCCAGCCCAGGAGCCCTAACAGATAATGCATAAATAAAAAGGCCTCAGAACTCATATCTTCAGCCCTGAGGTCCTGAATAGTTCCTAGCAGATGTTTTACCCATCACATATTAGATATTCTGTTACATAATTATGTGGTGTTACTGTATTACAGAGTATTTTGTTGTGTTCTGCACTTTTAAGCCTAGATTAAGCTATACTTCATTAAATACTACTTTTTCTTACTATGTATTTATGCTGATTATTTTGTATTAATTGATGTGCTACTATATGTGTGAATAACACCATCTTAAAGTATAGTCATTAACTGTAAATTCTTCAGTTATTCAATTATATTTATGATGGGACAGAGCATATGTGTGAGTAAGAATAATTATTTGTAAACGTATCAAGGATGTGACATTCATGTTGTCCAGATATATAAAAGGCACTTGGTACATTGTTGGCAACAGAAAAATACCATCACCCAATATAAAGAGCAAGCTGCCAACTCTTGATGCCTTTGTAATTAATGCTGCATGGAGCATTTTTATTTCAATCACTTTTCTGTATGAATGCAGAATGGCGTTTCCCCAAAACATACCGTTTCAGATAAAGATCCTTAATTTCTTTAAATACTCTCGGCACATTGAAATGTAAATAATCATTACAACAATGAAAATAATACTTGAACGTGGCTACAGACCAACCACAAAACCATGGTATACGCTGTTGCACACTTAACTCAGGAGGGGATTTAGGGAAATACCATTACCGACAAATTCTGCCAGGAAGCAGCTTTTCACCAGTTTTGATCGCTGAACTTTAAGAAATACTTCCTCTTTTCAAATAAATCCTCCCAGTTTCAACTCCATAAACTTGCTGCCTTTATCAAACGCGGTTTGTCTTGAGGGGGAATTTTACAAGGAAAATCGAGCTGCAAAGCTGTCCGCGCGAGGCCAATGAGGGAAGTACGGAAGCCTGTGAGGGCAATCGGCGTACGGAAGCCGCCGAGGCCCATCGGCGTACGGAAGCCGCCGAGGCTTCCCGAGAACGTGCGCGTTTCTCAGCGGGCACACTGCATCATAGTACACAATCATCATGGCGGCACAGGACGGTAGGTATTGCCACAACATGCTTTTATACCCTTTTAGCTGTCCGGTCGGCTTCTGTTTCGAAATAGGTTAGTTCGAAAACGTAATCAAAACCGATGAATAGTTATCGGTGAACTTGTAACTTGTCAGTACGGGTGCTTCATGTTTGGATCGTGGGGCATCTTACTAACCTGCCGTAACCGTGAAACACTCCAGTCGTTTTTGTTACAGAGCCAAAACACGGTTATGTAAGTTCTGGGTACAAACAACCAAACATATGATTGAAATGCTCCTGTGTATATCAAAATGTTTAGACAGCTACCGACACTAATTATGCCTTTATAAACTGTTGATGCCGTTTCCCATTTGTTTTTATCTAGCAGCGGCTAAACAGCTAGCCATGTAACGATAGTTAACCACCGCATCCAGCTGTTCACCACAGTTTCGCAGACTTTTAAGTTCTCGTGTAAGAATATATGAATCAACAAACTTCAAACACCTTTGTCAGTTTGTCAGTTGTTCATTATTTATTGTCACTGCGTGTATTGTAACACTAGGAATATTGTCATGATATGTATGAATAGGCAGGTGTAGACATTGACCAAGATGACACCGGTTGAACTGACAGACCCCTGCCTGACAATCCTAAATATATCATCATGCTGATAAAAAGTCTTAATAACAAGCATCACCATTGATCAACTAAAGAACCAAGAATGTCAGCTCCCATGTGGATTTTTTCAGCTGTCGGACGCTCATTGTTTCGATGTGTTTTCCTTTGAAAATGCACCCAATTGCAGGAGATGAGGGGATTACGATGGAGACCGAGGCCGGTGTGAATGATGATCCTGCGCCGTGTGTGACTGCCATTGAAGGAGGGGACAGCGAGGCCACTGCCGCCAGCAGCCAAGCTGACAGGGAAAAGCCTGCAGACCTGGGATCAGCTGTCAGCAATGGAGGCGACACCGACGACGGCAAGGAAACTGTAGATCTGAAAATAATATGGAACAAGAACAAGTATGATCTAAAAATGCCCCTGGACGGGACAGGAGCCGACTTAAAAGAAAGGATTCATTCACTTACAGGTGAGGAGCTGTGCAGTTCGGGTTCGGCTTCTGACTGAAACAGGAACACCACATACTCATGCTTTTGAAATATGTTTTAAGGTCTTCCCCCTGCTATGCAAAAAGTAATGTATAAAGGACTGCTACCTGAGGACAAGATACTGCGAGAAATCAAAGTGACTAATGGAGCCAAAATAATGGTAGTGGGATCCACGATAAATGACGTGCTGGCGGTAAATACACCAAAAGAAGTCATTCAGCAAGAAGTGAAGGCTGAAGAAAATAAAAAAGAGCCTTTATGTCGGCAAAAGGTAAAACTGTATGAGCATGAGAATTTCTTTGTCCCAAAACACTTACTGATGGAGAGGACTGGTTAATATGCTCCCTGCCCACCAGTAACAAAAATGTCCTTCAAAGATTATCTGTTGAGCTAGAAAGTATAATTCATGTAGACATATCTGAGTGTCTACAAACTGTATGCTGTTCCTTTGGCAAACTTTTTTTTTTCCCATTTTTTAGCAACATAGAAAAGTTCTGGATAAAGGAAAACCAGAGGATGTAATGCCTTCAGTAAAAGGGGTGAAGGTAAGGAAACTGAGAGTGAGATGAGCACGAGATCATAAGGCTCATTTTCTCTGTCATTTAGTACTCTATTATATTTAGCTCTTTGTTATATCACAGCGGCTGCTTAATGTCTTCTTAGTGCCTTTTAAAAATACGCATAGAACATTAGCTGGATACTTTGTTATTCATTCCCTAAGTAGTGCTTTGTTCCCCCTCTGGGTTCCATGTGTTTCTTTTAATAAGAAGGGATCTCATTTTAAATGGTTACAGGGTAACCGTGGGGTCTTATTTATTTTTTTTTACAAAAGCATTGATTTTAAAATTCTTAAAATATGGCCATAAATGTATTGAATTTCATTTACAAAGTTGCAAATGTCTTAATTTTTTTCCTGTCCTTTCATAGGATTGAATAAATACCAAAGCATCATAAATATCTTCCCTAAGTAGCTTCTCCAACTACTAGGGCACCACTGCCCAGACAGTCACAACTGGTATGATAGGCAAAATCACAAATCCATTCAGGCATGCGTTATTGTAGATATTTACAAATTTTACACACTTGATAAATGCCAATAAATCACAGTATGTAGGTGTGAATTTCATTTTAATCCACCAGTTAAATAATGGTGTACTTTATGGACCACACTTTATTGGCCCTCTAAAAAATAACTGCATGTAAGAACTTTGTTTGCTGTGTTAATTTTGTTGAACCTGAAAGTAAATAAACAAATGCATTGAGTATTAAGTAGTAACCCCAATTTTGTATCGATACTCCACTATTTCCCACAGTTGGGGGGTTGCGGGATATTTTATTCGAACTGCTGAATATTTTTTGAATGTGATATTAGCTATATTATAGTTGATTATTTAAAATATCATGTGACATTTTGAGAACGTGCTGCACTGACATATAAGCCTTAAATAAAAGTCCACTTGTTTCTGCAACAAGCCAGAGCACTTCAACAAACATCAAACATATGCAAACGAAACCGGTTTGTATAATAATTCTTCTGCGTCATGCACCATCACATGTAGCTTTAGCCTTAACAAGCATATAAGATAGCTAAAATGTTTTTTGTGTGTGTGTATTATCCATTATATCCTTCATACGTTTGCCAGTATGGCTATGAAGTTGTCATAAAATCTTATTTTTAAAAGTCTTACATTTGACTTAAATTTAACGTGGGAATAACCTGGGTCCATATCTGGAAAGTCAGTCATTCTTCACGCTGTGACAATTTTTTGATCCGAAATATGTATCACAAAACCTGAAGCATTTGAAGAGAAATAAACCACTGGGCTTGCTACACTGCTGCAGAACGTCTTTATTTTATTTTTTAACCTGCCTTTATATCTGTTGATAATCTAGTTTATTGATGATAATCTCAGCCTTCTTTGTAATGTGTTTCTAGAACTGAGAAAAGCTCATTTTGACCCCAAAATGGTTTGTATGTTTACCTGTAGTGCTGTTAATGGCTCACAAATTTCTTGTATTTGCAATGCTGTTATTCTAGCTTTGTTAATTTCTCTCACACATTCATCCAAAGTAACTCTCCTCTCACTTTTTTCCAGTGGACTGCAAAATGATGTATTCCTATCCAGTGGATGAGTTGGCAGTAATCTGTGGTTTTGCTTAACAGGAGCGCTTACCTACAGTGCCTTTATCAGGAATGTACAACAAATCAGGCGGGAAAGTGCGTCTGACCTTCAAACTGGAACAGGATCAGCTGTGGATTGGAACTAAGGGTGAGATCTTTTCATGATTACATTGTGGCATCACAAACATTTATTGTACATATAGTTTTAAAGGTGATTTTTTTTTTACTAGAGGACATTAACCAGTGATACACAGTGTTCACACATATATGAACATTGAAAGACGTCCCAGTTGCCAGCCTACTTTAAAAGCTTGATCCTTCATGCTGATTCCAAGCTAGGAGTCTCAGGCATTTGGAAAACTGTTTGTATTATTCACAGGGTCAGCAGCCGACATTCATTTATTTGTAAATTTCATTCCCATCCTTTGCCCATAAGGGTGAGCTAATTCTTACGCAGTATAGCTCATCTCATTTTCATGGTGTTATCATTTTGGTGAAATCATGTGAATTAAGTGAATTATTGTTTAAGGTTCTGTATTCAAAAGATATGCTCATACCCAAGAATTGTGTTCATGTGTAATTTTAAGTCCCATGAGGTCATACTGAGACTGTCTTGTGTTAATATGACCTCAGCTGCTGGAATTCTGGTCATATGTCTGTGTGTCTCACGGGGAGCAGGATGGAATAGATGTGAAAAGTACACAGTTCCCCCCCGGGGATAAATAAAGTGTCACTCTCTCCTTATGCTATAGATGCTGTAATTTTATCGTCTGCAGTGAAGATGAGTACATAAGAAACTCTGAAGGCCACTTTAGTCATTTGAGAACATTTAGCAGATCTATGCAGGTGTGAGTGGCAGTCAGCTGATGTGGTTAGTCAAAGCACAGAGTAGTTGGGGTTTGAGGCAACCTTTGTAGCGCCACTGATTTCAACAAGGTCAGCACTAAATAGAAACTTGCCCACACATTAGATGGGTGTTTTTAGTGTCTTATGACACAGTCCAATAGAATAAATGATAATAAACAGGAATAGCTGTAAACTGGTCTTGCTCAGCTGTCTTCTGCTTGCCTGCTTTCCACAGAGAGAACAGAGAAGATTCCAATGGGCTCCATCAAGAATGTGGTTACTGAGCCAATTGAAGGCCATGAGGACTATCACATGATGGTAGGTGTCAGGCGAGCCTGAGCCTTGGGGAATCCTTTACACATGCATACTTTGTACATAAAGGAGGGATTAGTGTATACATTTTATTTCACAGAAACAACATCTTATTTTTATACTGCATTAATCTGCTTTAAACTGCATTCGGCCCAGGAGGTGGTCAGGGAATAATTTGGGGTTTTGTGGCGGGACTGGCACTCCAGCCATCGTAAAAACTTCACACAGCTCCGGCAAAACATACAGGACTCTTTTTTTGCTCTTGAGGGAAGGAAGGCTGCACGCACCATGAAGGGGCTGGGGGAAAGCCTCATCCCTGAAAGAGACAAAACCGGCAGAGAGCCAGTGGCGTCAGGCCTGTTGGGGATTGGAACTGGTGTGGTGCCGAGGTGTCGCCCGCTGCATGGCAGCACTTGGGTCTTAAGCTGAAGCAGCCCATCCAGGCAGGCACGTGGGACATCTTGTCTTTCCGGCATGATGACCATCTTTCTCTGCTGTCAGAGGAGCTTTGTAAACTCTGCATTTCAGTGGCGGTACGCAAATCAGCGAGTGGCCAGATCTGTAGCTGGGTACACCTATTATTGACCTAGTCACCCTGATGGCTGCCATGGTCAGGGAGTAGCTTTATGGTCAGGGAGTAGCTTTATGGTCAGGGAGTCACTCTGATGGCTGCCATGGTCAGGGAGTAGCTTTATGGTCAGGGAGTAGCTTTATGGTCAGGGAGTCACCCTGATGGCTGCCATGGTCAGGGAGTAGCTTTATGGTCAGGGAGTAGCTTTATGGTCAGGGAGTC
>JAAGVU020000044.1:8505120-8521796 GCA_011763525.2 Mormyrus iriodes | reverse complement strand
CTGGGTTTCCCTGCTGAGACAGCTGCCCCCGCGACCCGACCTCGGATCAAGCGGAAGATAATGGATGGATGGATGGAGGAGGCCATTTGGGCCATCAAACTTGTTTGTGGAGAATTCAGCTAATAGCTTAAAGTTGTTAAAATCTTATCTAGGTGCGACTTAAAGGAACCCAAGGTGTTATCTTGCACTACACTAATAGGAAGACTATTCCATACTCTAACTACATGCTGTGTAAAGAAGTGCTTTCTCAAATCCAGTTTAAAATGCCTAAAAATCTTTAGTTATTTTCCATTTGTGGTACAGAGCCCTTTCCCTCCTGACTTTAGCCTTCCCAACACTGTATATTTTTGTTTTGGACTTTGCTCTTCAGACAATAAAATTAACCTCCAGTTTAACCATGTATGATCACTACTGTCAAGTGGTTCTAAAACCTCTAGCTTTCCAATCTTATCCTGGTTATTACAGAAAACAAGATCGATAATAGCTTCTCCTCTGGTAGGAGATTTAACTAACTGAGTAAAACAGCAATCCTGCACCAATTCCACCATCTCAAGTTCATTTACAGTAGAGCCAGAGAATATGTCCCACTATGTCCCAGGTAAATTAAAATCACCCATAACTTCCACATCATTTTATTACTCACAATCCTGATATCATTCTATAACATTCTGCTTTCCTCAGCATCTTCGTTAAGTGCTCTATAACAAACACAGACAATTAGGCAATTTGAGATTTTGCCATCTAGTTTTACCCATATAGTTTCTGTATGTTTATTTTTACCTGTGAGCTCCCTTGCCTGTAAGTTTTCTTTTATATATACAGCAACACCACCTCCCTTCTTGCCTATCCGGTCCCTACAGAACAAAGTGTAACCATCCATGTTATACTCTTCTCCATCATTGTCACTCAACCATGTTTCTGTCATTCCTATAATATCGTAAGAGTCTGATGAAATTACAGCCTGTAAATCATGAATTTTATTTCTAATGCTGCTGGCGTTCAAGTACAGACAACTTAGGGAAGGCCTTTTAAGGTGCCCACTTTCATTATTATTTAGGGCTTTCTGTCTTTTCCCTCTGATATTCTTAACTAACCTCCCTGCCCCCTCAGTCCCTAGTTTAAACACTCCTCAACTACTCTAATCAAATCAAATCAAATTTATTTATAAAGCACTTTTTAAACAACAGGAATTGATCACAAAGTGCTGAACAAAAGGTAAATAACGTAAAATCAACATAAAACATAAAACAACAAAAACATGGATATAACCAGTAAACAATAACAGTATAAAGAAAGTGAAACTTTATTGCTTTATTTCTCATTCTGATTTTGATGCTTTGCAGTCACTTTTCTGTAGTTGAAAAAAGGTCTCCTGGGGCCTGAAGGGCAGACTTTTGGTATAACCAATTCCTTAGAGACTCAGGAGGAGCTTTTATCCTCAGGCCATAAGGTTCCTCAATCAAGACTTGCCTCACTCTCATCAGCAAACGCACTGGACAGTGCATTACTATATTGTGTATTTCAGTATTGTGTATTTCATTGTGTTTTTAAATTCACTCACGTTCTGCTTGTAATTTACCACTCCTCCATACTGTCATTATACTGTCATTATTGTTAAACTGTGTTGATGTCCTGCATATGTCGCACTAGAATGCCATTTGCACATCGACTCCACAAAGCACAATGGCACTTTAAATCTTAAATTATTTGAGTACATATTGTTCGTTTGTTATTTAAGTGTTTGTTAGATTTAAGCTATTATATTTTTTGTTTTCTGTTTTTACTAAAGCAATGCACAGTCTCAGGAGTGATTCAGAGTAACATTTTACTGCGTGTTGTACATGTATAACTATGCATGTGACAGAACTCCTTGGCTCTTGATTTCTGCTTGTGGGCCTACATCAGCAAGTGTGGTGTTACCTATAATCCCACGACACAGCACAGAGTCATGTGGAATGAATGTTAAGTAATGTGACAGGTGCAGAACAAAAGTGAGAAAGTACTGAGCCAAAAAGGTGCTGTTACCCAGAAGACCATTGGGCCCTGAACTCTAGGATTTTAGGAATACTCCTGGATCCATCCATCCATCCACTTTCTGCCATTTATCCAGGTCCGGGTCACTGAGGCAGCAGTCTAAGCAGGAATGCCCAGACCTCCTTCTCCCCAGCCACCTCCACCAGCTCCTCTGGGGGGATACTCAGATGCTCCCAGGCCAGCTAAAAGATATAATCTCTCCCTCCCCAAGAATGCCCAATATAGATGCCCAAACCATCTCAGTTGGTTACTTTCAATGTGGAAGGGCAGCCGCTCTATTTTGAGCTCCTCCTAAATGTCCAAACTCCTCACCCTATGTGTAAGGCTGAGCCCAGACTCTAAAGGAAGCTCATTTCTACAGCTTGTATCTGCAATCTTATTGTCTTGGTCACCACCCAAAGCTTGTGACTATAGGTGAGGGTAGGAATGTAGATGGACCAGTAAATTGATAACTTTGCCTGACCTCAGATTTGAAGTTGCTGATCCTTATCCCAGTCATTTCACACATTTGCAAATTGCCCCAGTGCATGCTATATGTCTCAGCTGGATGACGCCAACAGACCACATCATCTGCAAAAAGCAAAGATGCGATCCTGAGGTCACCAAACCAGACTCCCTTCCCTCCTTCGCTGCGGCTAGAACTTTTGTTCATAAAAGTGTTGAAGAGATTCGCGCACCCTTAGTGGGTGGTTATACAGGGACCTAATGGCCCATAACAACAGACCCTGCACACCATACTGTCAAAGCACCCCCACAGAACCCCCCAAGAGGGACAGTCGTATGCCTTTTCCAAGTCCACAAAACACATGTAGACTGGTTAGGCAAACTCTCATGAACCCTCCAGTATTTTTGCAAGGGTAACGAGCTGGCCCAGTGTTCCATGACCAGGACGGAATCCACATTGCTCCTCCTAGATCCCCACAGATGAACCCTCCTCTCCAGCACCCTGGCATAGTCCTTCCCAGGGTGGCTGAGGAGTGTGATCCCTCTGAAGATGGAACACACTCTCCAGTTCATTTTCGTAAAGACTGCGACCACCACCCTAGCCTGCCAATCCAAAAGCACTGTCCCCAACCTCAATGTTGAAGAGAAGACAACCCAACACTGAGAGTCTTCTGGAACTCAGGACAAATCCCTTGCCCCCCTCCCCACTGTAGAGTTTTTTGACTCTCATCTTAATGATAGGCATGTCGTCCTCTGAGTCCTCTGACTTTATTTCTTCCAAGGAAGGCATGTGAGTAGGATTCAGGATGTCCTCAAAGTACTCTTACAGTACCACTGCCTGTACATCCCCAGTGGAGGTCAACAGCCCTCCCCCCTCTGTCAGACACTCCCAGTATACCCAGTTCACTATACATTTGGGTCTACCAAATCTTTCTGGAATTTTCTTCTGCCATCTGAGCCAACTCTCCACCATGCCATAGCCGTAGCTACATCCGTATATACCTTCAATATACATCAATAACATTATACAATTATACGATTGTAATGCTTCTTATTATCATATAATGTTTGCTATAAATGTTAAAGTATGTTAGGATGTTAAGGTATACGTACATGCTGTTTATGAATGTTTTATGAATGCATTATGAAGGTGTACTGAATGGTCTACAAATGCATTATAATGGGATTATGAAGTAGTTAATGTAAAGTGTTACCAAATGTTTCAATTCCTTTCATTAACCTAAGGGTGGTGCTGTTTGGCACAATACTTTGTCAGATTTTTTAATAGCTTCTCTGTTTTTGTGTGTGTGTGTGTGTGTGTGTGTGTGTGTGTGTGTGTGTGTGTGTGCGCGCATTTGCATGTATGTGTGTATATATTCACTTTTATTATTCAGACCTTTGCAGAAAATGTAAGCATACATATGCTGCAATAAGCCCTGCAATAATACTTTATTGCAGAAGTCAAATTTCGTAGCAGCTATGCTATCTAATTGTAGTAAATTTACTGAGCAGTCAAATATAGCATAAGAGAAAGCCATGCCTTTGGCAGCAAAGAGCAGGTTCCACCCTCACCAAGCATGAGAGGGCTGGAATGAAAAATGTGTCCATTTCTGACAAGAAAAAAGCCCCCCCCCTTGGGGGCTCTCCTCCACATCTGAAAAGGGAATTTCCCGAGTGGAAATCCTGATCAAACGGCTGGTTCCTACTCTGCCCTAGTCTCTGGGACACCTGCAAGCATTACAGTCAGAGTCAAGTTGAACAGCCAGTGATATGCGGTAATTCAGACAGTACAAAAGCAACAAGTTAATACTGAGGTTTTTTGACACACACAGCGCTTCCTTGTATAACCATTCTTTTCTTCTGAACAGAGAAGGCCTTATTTGCTGTTAAAAATGACAGTACACTCCAAAAATCTGAGGACTCTTGTAGCCTTTCTAGCCTTTCTAATGGGGGTCAGGGGTATCAGAGCCAGCTTGATTCATTCTGAAGATGTGTTGTCTTTTTACACTATCACTGGCAACTGCAAGCTTCTCTACAACTTAGAATGGACCTAAAGCATTAAACCAATTGTCTAGCTTTTCTAGTCAAGTTTGTTACCAGCATTTACAGCATACCTACAGAAACTGTCACTTTTACTGCCAAATTATTTATTAACAGTCAAAAGCCGGCTCACAATTGAGCTGTGGCCAGCCTGTACTACACACTTCATCCACCCTGCTTGAATTTGCCTTTAGCAAAGTGACCCTTCCTGCACTGGTATGCTAGACTTCCTCACAAACAGTTGCCTGCGTATGGCCTACTATATGTGCTATAAATTTAGCCGAATGCTTTAGCTTCCTCAGGTACAGTACTGCAAACAATGCAGCTTACTGTATGTCACCCCCAACCTTGTTTCACCAGAGAAATCGGAAGCCTATGTTTTTCCTGCTCCATCATTCACAGTCAGGGATAGTTTCCTTTATTTTTCTAGGCTCCTATTTCCTTTTCGAATTGATGTGGACCCTATTCTTCCTTATTTTCCCATTAATAATACCAGCTATATTTCTATTAGACTGTGGACCAGGACCCCACTGCTGCGTGGAGCTTATCCCAAGCAGCACAGAGCACAAGGCTGGGCTAGCAGGATAAGTACTTCGGGGATGGATGGATGAATGAATGGATGAATGGATGGAGTGCAATCCCCTTTGCACTCAACCTCGGAGTGGCACCTCCCCACCTCACACACACACATATTTTATATTCATATCTTTGTGGAAACCATCTATTAATTTCTATGGGCAAAACCCTAATCCCAGCAATGACAAGCTTAACCCCTAGCCAACACTAACCCTAACCATAAATAAGCAAACAAAATACAAGACTTTTGCCCAATAAAATTTTAGTTTGTTAATTGTAGTCACAGATTTTTTTAAGTAGATTTTCCCCTGTGGGGACCAAAAGAATGGTTCCTACCATGTCAAAGTAACAAGTTTTTACATTTAATCCCCACAACATAATATATACACCCCCCCCCCCACACACACACTACCTCCTTTTTTATTCCTCCCAAAGGAGAGGGAAGAACGAGTCAGGTAGGCCTACAGCAATATGCAGTTACTATGTTGCTGTCACTATGCAGTGCTCCCAGGCATAATCATTAGAATTCCAGGCAGAAGACTGAGATCTAAAAAGAGGCAGGATGGATTTGGGTTTGATAACTGTCCAACAAACCCTTGTCCAGACTGACCTCCTGACCCGTTCCCCTGTGGCACAACACATCTCTTCATGACTTCTGCGCGGATTGAAATACCACAAGCTCACTGCCCATTGCAGACGGTCCTGGGAGTCCAACCACATCCTCAGAGATCATAAACGGGTGGGTGTACGCAACTCAAGTGATTATTTTTTTTCTTCAGTGTGTTCAAATCATGAAATGGTCACAACCAACGGTCTCACATGCTGACTCACATAGCATTTGAACATGACTGGTCTGTAACAAACTTGCATAATGGTGAGTTAAAACAGTTACTACATAGTCCCAGGTTTAAGTTTTCACCAGCATATAGGGAGAAAAACTAAGTTTAGTCTGAAAATGCAATAGTGCAGTTTTTGGTAAAATTTTACTCAACATTTTTCCCATAACAACCTGCTTGACCAGAGTTGCAACCATTTCCTGCATAAGTTAGCTGCAGGAAGATGTTCTTTTTGTGTTTTTGTATGTTTCTTTACTAGTGGTTGACCACAGCTTTACTTGAGCTATGCAACTCGTTGCCCTACTGCGTTAGGCATACCTTGATGTGGTACTTCTTTTAGGTCGATTGACTTATCAAAAGCACGAACAGACTTTCCCTCAGCACATTTGGAAATAAAACATTGTAAATTACTGAACACGGCGATTCAAGTGCATTTTTTTTTTCTTAAAACTTCATGGGAATCTGTAGAAGCCCCCCAGTAATGTGATATTCAGCCCTTTTCGACAATTATTTTCTCTTAGATAAATTAACTGATCTTACCTGGTATTGAAGGTAGATATTGACATCTAACGTATATTTTTGTATCAATAATTCAATTTAATTTATTGTTACATAGTTTCTGTCACAACACAGGCACTTAACAAAAGTGTGTGGCCATCCATGATTACAACATTTATGCAAAATGGTGCATGAAACAGCGGAAAAGAGAAGAGGGAAAGAAAGAATGCCAGAAGACAATGGACGAAATGTGTTATCAGTTTGTTGTATTCAGAAACAAAGAATCAACACATTGGTGTGGTTTTGCATTTAAAATATATCCTACTATCAACCAAAATAGCAAGACCCAAAAGGGCCTGTCCAAAAGGGTTTGTCCTACTGACGCTGTTTGTACTATGAGTTTATAACTTGAGTCATGTCATTGACAGAAATTTTAGGACAGTGGTCAGAGATGTATGGTAACAAGTACTGGTGAACTTGGGGGTTGGGGGGACAGGGTGGGCAAACACTCCCTTGGTGTCCCTATGGTTGAAAAAAATGTTGCTAAAGTGCCCATAAGAGTGGTGATGCCGCTATTAGCTGCCCTTAACAAAAAAAATAGAATGAGTGCCGTTTAGGGTCTCTCCTTAATGTAAGACAGTATGATGATATGCCCTATAGAGCAAGAAAATGTGATGAAGTGTCTTATTCGATGCTTTTCTAGTACAGAAAACATGATTCAATGCCCTATGAGGTACCCTTACAATGGTCTAAACAGTTCCTATGGGTACCTTTCCAAAGGAAAAGGTTGACATTATGAAGTGCCCTCTATGCCAGACCAACATGATTAAGTAACCCAAAGAGTGCCCTTTACAGTAGAGAAAATGAGATGCAGTGTTAGAAAGTGCACTCCTAGGTGGTGGGAAAATGTGATGAAGTGCCCAAATAGTGCATCTATTCTAGCCATTTAAGATTTCAGTTTTAGCCACACCCCCTACAGAATGTTTAGATGTCAGGAGGAGCTACTACAGTCTAAGCTGTAACCCTGTAACGTAAGGACACTAAGGGTGCACGTCATGCAGGCCCCTTTATTTTCTTGCCGCTATCTTTCACACTGCCTGAGCCGGCCACTGGTGACAAGAATCACATCATTTCTCATTCCAGTAAAACTCAAACACAGATGAATCATTAAAAGCTTTGCATTAGTGAGTTTACATCATGGGACCTGAACCTCCAACATTTCTGTTACAAGTTCTCACTGATCACCATCATGCAATGCCATGGGCGTTTACTAGGGCACGTGCAGCAGTATGGATCTGCTGTGCCCCAGTAAAATCTCACGTTCGAGTTTTAACAAGCTCTTATATTTGAGAGTGTGTTAATTTTGACTGAGAATAACGGGGAAATAATTGTTTTCTTTCTAATCCGCAATGTCAAAAAAACCCTGATTAAAAGGTGAGGCGCGCACCTTGCAGTCAGTACCGTTACCATTACTGTCTGCGCACGGCAGAGTGTCACTGTCGCAACCGGCATCGCAGCGCGCACTCAGCAATCCGTGTATCGAAGCGCGAAACAAGAATCAGGTTTGACTTATGATAACATGATGGGACTAAAGTAAGTTTGTAAGTAATTCTTACTTTGAGTTTGATTTGACGTTATTATTAACTCTTGTACACTGACATCAGTATGTTCAAGGGCGTAACTTTGGTTTGAGTATCGGGGGGGTTGAGGTCTCCACCCATTAGGGAGAAACGTGATTGCGGGGGCGGGAGGTGTATTAGCCAGTTTTGATTTATCGATCCCATAATTCATCCCCATGAGTACGGCGGTGGCAGGCATAATGAGCTAAGCAAGCGAAGTTCAGACGGCACATTGTATAGCTCATTTCATGCGTACAGCAGACATTCAAGATTTGAGTAATGGGGGGGGAGGCTGTGCCCCAGTAGAGCTCTACGTCTATCAACGGCCCTGTGTAATGCCATAGTTGAAACCAATAGCTATGTACTATGATAAATTAATAAATATGTATATTAGCATGAACACATGTCATTTGCCGCCCCCTTTAAAACATCTGCATTTAACATTTCCTATTAGAGGACCTGCCTTAGTCCCTAATATGGACATCACGGCCCTGCCTTAAAGGGGCGGGAGAGATAATACGGACTGTTGGAAAGCTGCTCATCGTTCATCCTAATCAGAGAGGAACAGCCCCGAAGCGACGTGAACCTGAGACGCAGCTGATAAGCTTATAAAGAAAAGGATAGCAATATAAAGAGCTGCTGCGTCGCTCTTCGCTTCATTCAACGTCGCATCCTACGGCGGTTTGTGGGAAGGAAGAAAACGTGAATGAGTAACCGAACTGTTGCACAAGTATAATTTAATCGGAATGTACGCTTGCGTGTGCCTAGTACAGTGTTTTATTTTGATGACATTACCTTGATCATCATATGAAGAACTATACTAACAAACGCGTAGGTCATGTACCAGTTTTTAACTGATGGAAATGCTTTTAAAAATATTACATTGTTGCAAAGACCATTGCTTTCAGGAATAAATAACGCTCCGGTTGCGCGTCCGGTGTGGTTTACTACCGTAAGAGTGCTTATTTTACACCCACACCCTTTCAGGGCAAGTTGCGTCATATATATCTTTAAATAAGCTCTCAAATATAAGCCGTAAAGGTAATAATCATCGATATTTCTTCACGGACATATGAGACTTTTTAAGACCTTTTCCCCTTTTTGGGGAAAAAAATCTCTCAAGTGAAATAAATGGACTTTTTTAGTGGACATCGACTCATCTTGACCTGTAAGACCGTTAATTCACACAGTGGGATTTAGAAAACCCCGAAACTAGACACTGAAGTAAGAGAATAATCCGATATTCTCTGGAGACGAGCATCTTCTAGAGAAGTAAGCACAGCGAGCCGCTGTCCTTGAACCAAGTGCTGAGAAGCGAAGTAGCCATAAATGCCCGGCCTTTTGAGGAGGCTCCACGTCGGGCAGCAAGATGAGCGTGCGGCTTCTGCAGCTGACACTGCTGGCTTACCTGCGGTTCGCTAGCGCAGAGGTAAGACCATGCATCGCGCACCTTGGACGTGCAGCTTTGCTCTACCCGTTGTAGTGCCTTTAATTGCCAAAGCACACATCTGTAAACGAATCCTCGTTTGGCCAGAGGCTTTTGTTTCATTTGTAAGATGCTGTTTTGGAATAAGGTAGGATAGAGCCCTGTTTTGTTAAACCATTTGATTAAGTTCGTGTCTAATTACATTTTTTTTAAATGGCTATCAAGGAATCCCCCGCCAGGGGCCACTGTATGATCTTCCTCCAAGTGAAATGCACACGCTCATAAGCATTTTACATGTAAAGTTTGACAGCAATGGTCAAAACCGTACAGATTATGACAGCATAGTTATGAGGCATGTTAGTAATACAGAATTGGTGAACTATTTGTAATTGTTATAACTGTTTTATTATTCATCCCATAATGGCTGATACCCATTTGAAAGAATTTGTACGCTCAGAAAAGTCTGTCCAAAAACCAGTAATATCGATGTATTGGGGAGTGGATTCCTGGGTGCTGTGAGCATTACTTGGCTGACACTGTAAGCAACGGCTCGCCCTGAGCCAGAAGGGACATGTCCTCTAGTCATGGTTTTTGACCTGGCGCAATGTCAAAAAGCAATTTTAATTTGTGTAATTCCATGAAAGCAGGAATAAATATTTTAGACAATATATATAATCAGTATAATTAGTACTTTCTCCTGGACCTCTCCACTTTTTAAAATCAGCGGGGTGGCATAGTGGTTAAGGAATCCTGAACATTTCTGGGTTAAATCCCATGAATCCCATGCTCTTGTACCTGAGAGTGAGGTACTGAACCTGAACTCCAGCAATAAACTGTACAGCCATATAATATAGGTTAAAATAGTGTTAAAATTTATTAAAAGCTAAGCAGAAGAACATGAAAACTGTGCAGCTGGCTTGATTGCTTCATGACTGAACATGCAGTTCCTATTACAGATGTGGTACACAGATGTGTCTGGAGAAACCTGCTGTTATAAATGTAGCTGAGCTTGGTGAGTGGCTCTGTGATAGTGCCCTTAATTTTAGACCCATTCCCCAGATGAGGGTTAGGGTATTGCCACTGATTGAGACTGAACCACTGTACTGGCAGTAGTGATAGCAGAAATTGAACAGCTTTGTTGTGTAGTGGAGGTTTTGGGTCAGCCAGTTCCACCAAGGTGGAGGAAGTTTACTTTGGTTCAGGGCTACACCTGTGGATGTCTTGGAAACTTGCTTGTTTGCCCATGAAGCACCACTTCAGTTCACTTCACCATCACAGCTGACTGGCTCTGTCACACAGAATGACCTTGTATGAGAGAGTTTGTATTTGCATGGTACAATGAATATGTGTGGATTTTTTTTTACTTTGCTTAACTTCTGAAATGCAGTGACCTTAGGTGTGTGCGTGTCTGTTTAAACGATTGGAGATCTGAAGGTTTTTTGAGGTTCGTTTTGGGTGGTGTTAGGGGAAAAAAAAACACTTTTAAACAGACTCTACTGGAAGTCCCCAGTGATACGATGTGAGTGTGCGTGCCTGTCAGTATCTGACTGCCTGCCTTGTATCTGCATGTCGGCCGTGAGCCAGACCCATAATTACTCCTCTTTACAATTCACCTTTCACCTCTTACAGCCCACACCTGACATTCCTCAGTTGCTCCAGCTCCTCGTAAAAGGCTCCAAGCTTTCGGTCTGTGACTCTGATAAACAGCCCGTTATGCTGACCTGTTGGCTGTCTCTCCTGTGCTTGAATGCAAGTCGTGATGTGAATGGCCACGTTGTTGCTTTTTAAGTGACATAATGCAACTGAAATGGATTCATTGTGTGGTATAATCAGGTGTGTGCTTCTGCTAAAGGACAAAGGCTAGAAAACATTGCAAAGCACAGCGGCCATAACTGACCGCCCACCATGATGCCACACCAGAGTTTCCATAATGAAACATTGAGCAAGTCCTGACCGCAGGACCCAGGTTTGGTTTCACTGCATGCATCAACAGAGACCTGCAGGCAGGCACTATCGCATGCTGCACACCACAGCCATTTAATGTGCATGACACCCTGCCAAATGGCAGGTAAGAATGCTATTAGAATGACTTTCAGTGTTGACAGTTACACCAGTCGCCATGTTTTATGGTGCCAGCTGTGCACAGACACAGGTTCATTAGCATTGCGCTAATGAGGAACACTGATGTGGTAAGACTGTTCTGGACAACCCTGGGAATGACCTGACAAGTAGCATTCTCTTATGTTTGGAATGAGGCATACTGCATTCAGATACATACGCCGTGATGTACACCTAAATCAGACAGGTATGTACACCATGATGTATAGCTTATTCAGACAGGTATGTTGTATTCAGGCAACAATCAAAACACCCTTTTACAAGCCCAATGACCATACATCTAACAGACACCATTCATGGCTAAATGGTCGGGTTCCTCGACTCACTGGGTGCAAGCCATTTTGGTTTGTTTTAGGTGTATGAACATAATTTGGCTTCAAGTCGCGCCATGCAGTATATTATTATTACAGGGGAATGTGCAGCAATGTGGAACGTTAGGGTACAGCATCGGAAAAATGGCTGTATTTCAAATCAATCTCTGAGTCTCCTCCTTGGGTCAAGCATGGTAATGCAGAAGGTAAACCTCTTCCAAAGATGTTTTTTTCATTCTTAATGATCTTACTGTGCCTGAACACTGTGGGCATCAGTGGCTTTTTAACCCTAATTGTCAGTATGTTTGTTGTTTGTATGTCTGCCGCGTGACGCCTGGCAGGGAGTTAGGAATGCAGATATTCACACCTCTCTGCCCATGCCTCCTCACCTATGTGGAAATGTCCACAGTGTATGTAGGTCTGCTGCTGATGTATGTGGAATTTCTGATTGTTTTACAAACCTCCGGGTGCTGCTCAGTGCACCTATACTGTATACTGGAGGTTCTAACTGCTCTATGTTATTTTATTCATTCATTTTGGAGAATATGGGGGGTCACTCCCGCCAGACGAGGTAGGGGCAAGAGTCCCCTCTGAGGTAGGGGCTAGAGTCCCCTTTGAGGTTGGGGCTTTATTTATTTGTTTGTTTGTTTTGTTTATTTGTCTATTTTAATTGATTCCATTGTTATTTTTTAATTTCATGTATGCTTATTTTAATTTCTTTCTTTTAAATGTCTGTAAAGCACTTTGTAAACCATGTGGTTGAAACAGTGCTATATAAATAAAGACTTATTGATATATCACGGTACACGTACCTGTCCGAATGAGGTTTACCTCTCGGTGTATGTACCGGTCTAAAAAAGGTGTCCACTACGTTGTGTTTATAGTACCTGTGCATTTGATTCTGATGTGATTCTGTCAGCTGCTGACAGACTGTAGATTCAGAAGGGTTGTCTGGCCAGGAGCCAGTGTGTTTGGATCTCTGACGGCTTTTCCTGCTCTAGGAGGATCCAGCACCTCTTGCCCTGGTGGAGCTGGTGAGAAGCAGCCCCGTGTCCTCAGTGGAGGACCTGCGCCTGATGCTGCTGACTGACTCCGTAGGTAAATCAGCTACCTCACAGTAACACAGGCAACCTGACACAACAGTGTTCCTATGCTGATGCGCTTACACCGGCAGGTGGCTTCGTGATTAAGAACCTGGGCTGCCCATTGAAAATAATACATGATGGACACCTGCCTTGCTGAAGACATACTCATTTTTCGCAGGTTATATTTTTCCATATAGTCAAACACAAATATAGTGAGACCATGTCTGTCTTGAACATGGTATATGTACACGTAGCTATTACAGAACACGGGGCAGGCTTACATAGTAATAGATTGTCCCATTATACTAAACTTTTAGGCTGTAATCAGTATTGTGCTCAGCGCTTATGCTCATCGGCATGCATTCCTGTGGGTTTGAATACACATAGCTGGCTTGGCATCCTCCTGCTTCAGCACAATGCTGGTTTATAACAGTCGATTGATTGCTTGAGCCCACATATCTCGCTGACTGTCTTACCCACTTATGTTTATACAGCTAGAAACAGATTAAATATTAACTTCTAAGTTAGGTATTAAACAATGTTGATGCCTTCTCCCTTCCTCTTTCTGTTTCAGAAGAGGATCCAAACAGTCCATCACACAAGGACCTACAGTCCAATGAAACCATCAGTCGGATACCCAGAAGTCTTGGTGAGCCTGTCTCTCACTGGATCTGTCTTTCTGCATATACCTCTGTCACTCTAACAGTGAACACGGCCAGGGGAGATCAGCTGAATAAGGTATACAGTATGCGCTATTAACCACACAGAGAATAAGCGATGTAGATAATGCCCTACACAACACACATTTCCCACACAGTTCCATAGTAGCAGTGGCTCCTGCAGTGGCCTAGCCTCCCATCCAGGATGCATCCTGCCCTCTACTTCTGGGGATGAGTTCACTGTGGTAGATGATGGATAGATGAGGGCATTTTAATATGATTAATTATTTCTTATTCTAGTAAAACTCAGACACAGATGAAGACAAATAAATTGGTTTTTGAAGATTTTCTAACAATTACTAAAGCACAAAATCTGTCAAACACGTGCATGTGTAGACATGTTGTGCCCCATGACGCTGTGTAATCGTCCCGGTGAGCAGAAGTTAAGCATGAGCCTTCATGACCCCTGTGATGATCTCTGACATGTCTCTGGTGTTGGCCCAGGAGTCCAACCTGCTCAGCAGGCCCTGTGCAAGGTGCGAACGGAGGTGCTGGAGGTCACCCGCACCATGCTGGATCGCCGTAATGCAAACTTCTTACTGTGGCCGCCCTGTGTAGAGGTGCAGCGCTGCTCAGGATGCTGCAACACCAGGAGTCTGCAGTGTGTTCCCACCTTCACACACACCCGCTACCTACAGGTATGTCCCCCCCTACACACACACACCCGCTACCTACAGGTATGTCCCCCCCTACACACACGCACCCGCTACCTACAGGTATGTCCCCCCCTACACACACACACCTGCTACCTACAGGTACACCCCTCTGCACACCCTCTACCTACAGGTATACCCCCCCACACACTCTACTTACAGGTATGCCCTTCTACACACCCTGTACCTACAGATACGCCCCCCCCACACACACCCTCTACCTGCAGGCTCCATCCCAACTTTAATTATGAGATCTTTTACTGTAAATGGTATTAAATAGCAGTAAAAGAAAGGAAAGTATTTGACATATGTTTTTCTTATATTTTATTTGCAAAACAATTTACTCTTTCCATTTAATTATAGTTTATTTAATTTTCGTGTCTTATTTCAATTCACAAGAATGTTTTCTTGTTGTTTTAGTTTTCGCTAACCGTAATAACCCTGGACTGCCGTTCATTCTATCATAACGGTCAGGTGATGAAGATCCAGTATGTCAACAAGCACCCCTACTACGAGAAGGCCATCATTCCCATCGTGGACCACATGGGGTGTCGCTGCCAGAGGGCTGCCCCCCTAGTGGACCCCCAGACCACACCAGCAAAACCTCCCCCTCAGAGGCAAACCCCCAAGGTCAAAGGTCACTCCAAAGAGGAGCTACACCGACTTGACGAGCTGAAACAAAACCAGCGGGTACAGCTTGCAGACAGCGTCGAGCCGGGGCTGAGCTGGTCTAACCACGCCCCCACTCTGGGTCTGCCAGCCCTCAATCTCACGAAGCAGCTGGGGGGAGGAGACAGCCATTTAGTGCCAGAAGAGAGCAGCACCCACATCAGGGAGGAGCTGGCACAGTGGGACTCCCAGTTCCCTCAGTATAAGATCTCCCAGTTACCCCAATATGACCTTCCCCTTTCCGAAGGACTTGGAAGACAGGAGCAGGCTTACAAAAGCACAAGGGAGGACCGACATGGCCCTGAGCACAAGCACCACAGGAACCTGAAAAGAGAAGGGGAACTAGGCCGACCGGCAGGGCAGCCACACCAGAACCAGCAAGTGCTGAGCATCGTTGGTGAAGAGGAGAAGCATGAGCTAAGACCTGGGCAGAGCCAGCATCTTCATCATCCTCCTCATCATCACCCTCACCAGCCAGCTGAGACACAAACGACAACACAGAGAGCAGGTAGACAGCAGGCCCTCTGCTTTACACACCATGCATGCGTGCTCAGGCTCACCTGGCTCTTTGTGCCCCCTGTCTGTTTGTCAGCAACGGCCCCTTCCACTCCCGCACGCCCCCTGCCAGCGTCGAGCGTGGTGCACCCCCCATCTCGCCAAGAGCCACCCAGGAAGAAGAGGCGTAAGAGCCGAAACCGTATAAGCAAGGCCTCCATGAGGGCGCTGCTGATGTGACGGGCCCAAGCCAGCAGGTCAGGGGCGGCTGCTTTGCTTCCAGGAATAATAATAATAATAATAATAACAATAATAATAATAATGTTTTTGTTGTTATTGTTCTTATCATCAGACCTCTGAGTTCTGAGGCTTAAGAACTGTAATTATCCTAATTAACCAGTGATTTCTCACTTCATCCTCTTGCCAGCTGTTATGCACAGGAGCAGTGATATTACCTTGTGTTCTGCTTGGGAGCTGAAAGCTGGGATAGCATCCAGGCACCACTGTGGGAGAAGCATCTCAAAGCTAATCCATTGCCATTAGTTACGTAACACATTTGTGCCCGCAGCTATAGTATTACTAATGATTGTCCAGTAGGCCCAAAAAATCTCCGACACCCCTGGCAGGTGGCGGAGATCCACACAGATCTCCTACTCCCAGCAGCCCCTGTGGCACTAGAGGACACCATCCTTTGGGTTAGACTCTGGACTATGTGATACTCCAGTGAAAAATGGATACAGCTCTGAGGCCACTAGCAGGGCAGAGCATGGGTCTGAAGGTGCTGACGAGTGATGGCTGGCTGCAGTCAAACTCTGACAATGTCTTTGTGAGAGACCCAGAAGAGGAAGACCCCTAAGACTGAAAGGGAGGCAGGAGGGAAGCAGCCCAGTGACCTTTAATCATTTTAATCGACAAATTATTGCTATCGTTATTTCCTGTTTTGGGCGGAGTCAATAACATTTTATATACACACTGGATTCCTGCATCTGAAAGTGTTTCATGTGGAGTTACAGAGTGTTAGTATTTATGTGCGCAGGCTTGAGTGATTATAAACAGCGTGATTGCAAAGGTTTCGATTTTGGTTCACATACATGCAGACGGTCACACATTTCTGACTGGCTCACTGTGTCAGCTGTGTGTGGTGTGGCAGAGG